>JAJOOH010003720.1:0-54707 GCA_029582605.1 Solanum gracilifrons | reverse complement strand
CCCCCCCCCCCCCCCCCCCCCCACATTTTTTTTTATTTCCAACAATAATATTGCTTAATTGTGGCAACGAGGATATCTTCCTTCTTTTATGATTGTCATTAGTTGTTCTATTTAAGTACATATCCTCGTGATTTATGCATTATTCTCTTGGTATGTAAACTTGATTTGTTTGCTTATACATATAATTTTGATAAGTGGATTGATTGCTCTTTATAAATTACTTTTCCTATTCTATGTATATACATGTTTTATTTGTTCACTTTAAAAATAAAGTTTGATTTTTTTAATTATTCTCAAAATATGTTTAGGGAACATTTTCCATAATTCACTCTTAATTAATTCTCCTCTCTTTTATTTGTCTGGCCTCATATGTGTTATAAAAAGGGACTTCTTCTCTCATTTTGAGGATCACACTTTAACAATCTAAATCACACTTTAACAATTCAATACTCTCTACTCTCAAAAGAAAAGAAATAGGTTCTTATGTATTATTTGAAAGATTGAGTTTGCTGCTTCGAATCAAATAGGAATCAAGTTTACTTTGCTGAATAATTAATCTGCTTAACTGGTTAGTCGTTTTTTGGATCAATTCAATTTCTTTTCTTGCATTAGTATATTATTTCACATACTTTATTATTCATGATGTCTAAAAGGAAGCGTCTGTATTAATCTCTATTCCGCTATGTGTGCCTATTTATTTAAGTTTGTATGATTATTATGAGTAAAAGGAAGCATACATGTCAGTCTACATTTCCTTTTGCTGCGTATGATGTTGTATTTGTTGGTATGTACATGATTCATTGTTACCTATAATGTTAGTTTTCTTTAGTTCAAATTAATTCCTCTAACTGGTAGTATATATTTTGTATTTTTTGTACTTTGTTCGTATGTCTTGATGATAAACAAGGTTTGAACATAAAATTTCAAGATGTGAAAAGTTCGCCCGGGTCGGGGATACATTTCTAGATGGAGTTTTACTTGAATTTAATTTTAATATTATTGTTTCATTAATTGTGGTTTTACTTTATTCATCTTCGTGATATAGTTGTAAACTTTATATCACTCCCCGAGCCTACACCGTGGACGTGACTGATCTCCAATCGAACCCTTGGCCTGGCTACATGACTTACATGACATTTAACAATATGTAGAAGCTTAAATAGGTAAACCATTAGACATTTAAGAAAGTCCTAACAATACTGTCTTACCAAATACTTAACAAGAATCATGGGTTAAACAAAACATCATGAGAAAATACTGGAAACGTCTAATTCAGTCTGTCTATGAAGCCTCTAACAACGTAAGAGAGATGTCGGGAAAAGACCTGTGACACCTCCAAAGCTACTAAATAAAATAAAATGGAGTCTCCTGGAAGCAATGAGACCTTACCAAAATCTATCTGCGAGTGGATAACGATTTCAACGAAGCGTTTATTGATGATCCTAAGTACCTGTATCAGTATCATGAAATGATGCAAGTTTAATGACATAAATACATTGAATGTACTGGTAAGTGATAAGGTTAGAGTAAATAACATACTGATTTGAATTACTGAAAACAAGATAATTGGATCAATACATGAATATGGAATGAAAACCATTTAAACTTTACAACACAATATACAATGAAAACAACATGAAAATAATATACTTTACTTGTGGGGAGTTTCTCTAACCGACAACCATTACCATGAGCCTAGTAATGATACATCGTTTCGCCTCACGTTGCCAAGGCCATCCTATACTTTGCCGGGGTATAGGATGATATCGTGACTATGGATCCATCTGATTGGCCTTCTTAGAGGCAGTGAGGAATCACATGACGAATCAATGCTATCCTATCCTATACTGGCTACGTAGTTCAATGGACTTCCGAATCATAAGAGACTCTAACCAAACTCGGTGTTCGATACTACTCCCAAAATATTTGATATAACTTTATGCTCAATTTACTTATTACAAGGAATGGACTTCTTACTTGATTGAAATACTTTTCAAAACATGATACGTGTTTACATTCTTGAAAACATGTACTTATGAACTTATCTTTCAAGTCCAATAATCAACATAGGTACATAAGTATATAGATAGATATATAAATAACATTTGAAACTCTTAAGTGTTTATGAAATTGAACCTTTTGAACTTTCCTCTTAACTTTACTTGATTTGAAATGTGAGTTTAAGAGTTATGATTTGGATATAGGATCTCTAATGATTAATGAAGACATAAATAGTTAGAAATAAGAAGAGAACGAAGACACGTTTTGAAGACCATTGGCGGGACGCTGAAAGAAATTAAAATTTTGGTCGCAGAAATATTTTTGAGATAAAGGACTCCGTATCCTCTCTGCGACGCGGAGAGGGGATGATTATCTGGGTACTTAAACTTCTAAAGGCCTCCGTAACGCGGACCTGAGCACAAATTTTTGCCCGATCTTTTCTTTCTCTCCCGAACTTGATTCCATTCATACCCAAGGCAATTCCATTGCCCAATTTCACAAATTTTCATAAATCCAGAACATTTTCAATGAAACCCACACAAAATCCATCAAGAACAAGACTCATTCGTAAAACACTCACATCAATAACTCAACATGATTCCATTGACAAAGAATGAAGCAAAACTTCAAGAATTTTCTCAAGCACCTTTACATAAACGATTTTATGTACAATTTATTGAACGAAAAATATTCTTCGCGTGAGGATAAACAATTCATCACTACGAGAAACCTCACATACCTCAAAAGACCAAGTTCTTGACGATTTCCCCAAAACCTTGAAGAGTTCTTGAAACCTCGTACTTTCTCCTCTTGAACTTTGCCCTGACTTTCTTAAATATTTTTGAGAGAATGAAAATTGATTTCAATCAGATTAGACCCCTATTTGGGTGTGCCAAAACGTGTGGGCTTAATGGGGGTAAGAAAAAGACCAAAAAGTCCCTCAAAACGGATGAAAAGACTCTAGCTAGAGAGGTTGCACTCAAATGAGCATAACTCCTTCATCCAAACTCAAATTTTGGCAAACTTGGTGGCGTTGGAAAGAGGACTTGAAGACTTTTGATTTTATACCTCATGGGCCACCTAACTCATTCTGTGGTAAAATTTAAGGTCATTTGAAATTGACCCAAAATTAAGAATTTGAAGGGTAACTTGTACGACTCTAATTTTAGTTCTTTCTAATTTAGCCCTTTCTAAGAATGAGGTGTTAGAATATCTCCCCCTGGGAAAATTCATCCTCAAATGAGATCACTCTAAGTAGAACTGGGGTGGAAAATATCTAACATTCAACTTAAACACCCAACATACAATTCACATATACTTAATGTACTCACTTAAGGAGTACCAAGAAAAGAGTTAGTACCTTGGTTTGGAATTTCTCTAGGAGCAAAGAGATGTGGGTATCTCTACTTCATATGCTCCTCAGCCTACCAAGTAGTTTCCACAAAAAAATGGTTCCTCCATAAGACCTTGACCAATGCCACCTCCTTGGTTCTCAGCTTGCGAACCTAACGATCAAGAATTTGAACGGGTATCTCTTCATAAGATAGACTGTCCTTAATACCAAAATTCTCAATAGGTATAATAAGTGAAGGATCTCCAATACACTTTTTCAAAATAGAAATGTGAAATACCAAATGGACTGCTGCTAACTCTAACGGTAGCTCCAACTCATAAGCTACATTGTCAATTATCTTGGATATTCTGTAAGGATTAATATTGTAACACACCGTATCCAAAAACAGACCAAACCAACAAATTTCCAGAAGTTGCAAGTGCAACCCACGGTTGCCACTCACGGATCGTAAGGTGAACCACGACCCATTCTGGTGGTCCGTGGATGGCAACCTTCAACCCTCCCCAGAAACTCAGATAAAAACCATTCTAAGGCATGACCCACGGTCGGATAGGACGAATCGTGGATCAGTCCAAAAAATCATCGATCCGTTCGTAGGTTAAGTCCCTCAGGACCCCTCAGAACCTGGTCCCTGAAGTCGATTGACGATTATACAGGACGGATCGTGGATTAGTCGACGGACCATCGATCAGTTCGTAGGTCGAGACCCTCAAGAGCCCCAAGAACCCATCCTCTGAAGTTAATCGACGGACTAACATGATGGATAGTGGATCCATCCACGGACCATCCTCCGTAGGTGGCTTCATCAGATTTTAGGTCAGGAGTCATTTGGTCTTTTCCTTATGCATTAGACCCCTAAACTACATTGTTTAACCCCTAAACTACATGGTTTTAGTAAGTTTTAGCCTAGTAAACTAATTAGAACTTACCCTAATCAATTCTTCACCAAAAATTTATCAAACTTAGAACCATATAGGAGAAAGAGTCTACCAAAACTTTCCAAAATGCAGCAAGGATTTCATCAGTTCCAGCCCCAAAATATAAAGATTTCTTCGTGAAATTCGTCACCAGGTATGTGGGATTTCACTAGTGGGTTCTTTTCGCCCATTAGGTCCCTAGAATTCATTCAGATTCTTAATTCCCTTAATATTATATAGACCTAGGGTTTCTTGAATGTTAGAAATTGTTGGGTTTTGTTATTAGAATGATCCAAATCAGATTGTCATGAATTTAGTATCGTTTTGTGAAGATTCTTTCATGAATTCAGAACCCTAGCTATGTAGTTCTTTTAGTTCATGAATTACACATGCTAGGTCAGTTATTTCAGATATATACATACATGCCTCAGTTTTCGAACGTTATTATCAGTTTATTAATGTTGCATTCTTAGTTGCATGCCAGTAATTTGTGCTATCCAGTATTACAGAAATTCAGTCATAAATTGTTAATTACTGTAACACCCCAACTTTTCAAAGAGTCTAAATTAACTCGTATCTTCGTGGAAAGACAAGGAGGGTGAGTAATAAATTAAAAATGATGTGGTATGTCATATTTTAAGTGTTCAAGGGTTGTATCTCAAGTTTTGAAGTTAAGTGGAAAAATAAAAGTTGGCGAAAGTTATCGTAAGTTCCTTTTTTAAGACTTCTCTGATATTTGGGTCAAATGTCTCGGAGGTTTTCTCCCATTCTATAAATAGTTATGGCGCCCATGACCTATCGAATCAAAGGTCTACGAATCTAATTTCTAACGTATTAAATCGTTTGTTCATACAACTTCGGAATAGAGAGATATTTGCATTTTTGTGGGACTGCACAAACAGTTTCATGAGGTGGGGTCCTATGTCGGTGGAACTTTACATATATCTTCTTCTTCGAACCTTTTCCTCATTTTTAACTAAGAACCAGAAAAAAATAGAGAAACCCATTTCTAGGATAAACTAAAGTATAGATTTTCTCAACTTAAGTCCTTGACGAAAGTTGTTCTACGCGTTGGGTTCATCATCATGGTATAATTTGTTTTATCAATTTCGTAGCATATCACACTTTAGTGTTGTGACAGAAAGGGTTTGGATATATTTGAAGGTTTTGAGGTGTATTACGACCTTAAGATCGAGGTAAGACCCTTCTTTCATCGACTCTAGCTTTTATAAGCAGCAAATAGCAAGTTGCGACAGAAATACATATCTTTTATCTATTGTCATGGTATCTTTTATTTTTGTGTGTTAATTATGGTCTTACCTTGTTGTAGTATCAAGGGAGTTATGAGTAAAAGTCGTTAGGCCACGTGAATTCAGTGAAAAAGGTATGTTAAGGCTATTCCCTACTTACGACATGTTTCCTTAAAGCTTAGGAGCAATGTAATTGGGTTGTTATCCTTGTTACACTTGTAGCCATTATTGTTGATTGTTGGCTACTCGAGTTGATATAATCCGCCCTTGTCGGGATTCTTATTCAGTTAGTAGCGTCCCTATGTTGGACACGACTTACAGGCTATTTGTATAGGTTGCTTATAACTAAATTGCTCGCTTTTAGCGATTGGATTGTTATTGTTGCCCTTGGGCCTATTATGGTTAGCTGCAGAAATGTGATCTATGCCTAGAAAGGCTATGTTCTGCCTACAGGGCTATATGGATGCCTAGAAGGGCTATGAGTTTCCTACGGGGCTATATTGATGCCTAGAAGGGCTATGAGTTGCCTACAGGGCTATATTGACGCCTAAGAAGGCTATGTGCTTCTTACATGGCCATGTTGTTGCCTAAGAAGGCTATAAGTTGTCTATAAGCTATATTGATGCCTAAGAGAGCTATGTGTTGCCTACGGGGCTATATTAATGCCTAAAAGGGCTATGTGACTGCCTACGGGGCTAGGGGACTATCAATAGGGGTATATAGGCCGATTGGCACCTTCCGGGCTTATGGGGGCCTGAGTAGGTAGTCTTGTGTGCTGTTTGTACCTGCCGAGCTTATGGGGTCTTGGTTAGGTTGTTGTTTTTATTATTTTTGATAAGTTTAGATTTAAGAGCAGTTCAGTACACTTATCTTATCCTTGATTTATTTATTAGATTATTCCAATATATCAGGATACCTCCTCATAGTCTATTGCCTTTCATACTCTGTACATTATTTTTACTGACGATCCATTGCCTTGGGGGCACTGCATTCATGCATTCAGGTCCTGACAGACGATCGAGTAGACCTCCTCAGTAGTAGGATTGACTTTTATCCGGTTGGCTAGCCCCTTTCCTCCGGATACCTGATTTTAGTTTTGGTATAGATATCATGGTGGACTCGACGGCCCAATTAGGACTTCTGTGCTGGTTGGCTATTTATTTATATGATCTCCTGGGAGTAACTATTTCTTTTATAGATCAGTTGACAGGGGCCTTGCCGGCCGAGGGCTTAGTCTTAAGCCGAGATATACTTGTTTGTTTTCTTGATTGCGTGTGGCTGCCATGCGCTAGTAGCAAATGGTTCAGGAGGGTTGGCTCGGGCCTGAGTTTTGGCATTAGGACTCAATTGCGCCCCTCGAGTTTGGGGCGTGCCAATTACATATTCAAATGGGAGTAGCTTAATATCGAGTGGACTAGGGTCAGTCACCCTCAAGTCCCAGAACTATGTGCCCTTTAGGTTAATTCCCCTCTGTTGGGCATTACATTTTAGTGATCACGCTAGGCATGCCTCTATACCTCTGGAAGGGTATATTTGGTCCTCTCGATGGGGCGTATATATAGGACTCCACGTTTAGCTCATGTGGTTTTATGTCGGTTATTAGTAGCTCCCACAGTTCATCAGATTCTATTACATTGACCATGTTATCAGTTACAATCAGATTTCAGTTCCAACATATTATAAACTTGGTCATTGCATTCAGTTATTTCATGTTCAATATTCTCAGTACAACATCATGTTTATCTTTTATCATTGCTTAGTATTTACGCTTTGATTCAGTTATGATTATTGTTTAGTTTTACTCTATCCTGCATGCTCAGCACCTTTCAAGTACTGACACATACTCTGCGCTACATCTTCTCGTGATGTAGGCTCAGGTTCTCAGCTTCCAGATCACGCATAGATCAGTTCCCGATATCTATTTCAGCAGTATCAATGGTGAGTCCTCATTTTTCAAGGACGAGTGACATGATTATCTTCCTTTGCTTTCAGTCTTTAGTTTTCAGTATTTTCTAGAGTTAGCTGAGGAATGTCCCAATACTTCTAGTCAGTTAGAGGCTATTTTCAGACATAATTAGAATCAACTTTAGTATTTAAGTTTGACTTTTCAGCTTTATTCAAACTCTCAGTTTTCATATATTGAGATTTATTATATGGGTTCAGATTATCTCATGATTAGCTTCCGCATAGTATTTATTGATTCAGTTTACTTTAGTATGCTTATGATATTCCAGTAGGGTTAGCTTGGGGCCACTCGTGATCCTAGGTCCCTTGTTCACTTCTTGGGGATAGCTTTGGGGCGTGACAAACTTGGTATCAGGGCTTTAGGTTCAAGAGTCCTAGGATGTCTAAAAACCGCACTAAGTAGAATCATTTTCATGGGTGTGAAGTGCACCACATATAATGAGAGGGAGGCTACGAAGTGTTTTAAGGAAACTTCACTTTCGTTGTTACTCTTGTCATGCGTAAGGTATGATACAACTTCTCGTTTCTAATCCGTTGTTATGCGCTTAAGAGCATGCCTCCTCGTAGAGCTTACACATAGAATGCTAATGCACGCAATGCTAACACAGTTCCTCTAGTCCCAAATAATAAGGTTTCAAACACAGAGTTTCGAAATGCGTTTCAGCTTTTGGCTCAGAGTATGACCAACTAGAACAATTAGCAGGTTCTAGTTTCTACTAATAGAAATGGTGGATCAGGGGCAACTAGAGTTCAAGATTTTGTAAGGATGAATCTGCCTGAGTTTTTATGTTGGTGAGGACCCACATAACGTCATTGATGAGGTTAATAAAATCTTTGGTGTGAAGCAAGTGACAGGTAATGATAGGGTGGAATTGGCATCCTACCAGCTTAAAGATGTGGCTCACATAAGGTTCACTCAGTGGAAAGAAAACAGGGGCTACTTTGTCTTTTTTTAACTCTTTATATAGCAATAAACTTCGGTGTCGGTCCAGAAACTCTCTCAGAACCCTTACCAGTCTCTACTCTAGTCGGTGACCCAGTTATAGCTAGATGGGTATACAAAATTTTCCCTGTCACAGTCTCTCAGAAAGTCACCTCATCAAATCTTGTAGATTTAGAAATGGTAGACTTTGATTCCATTCTAGGCATGGATTGGTTACATTCCTGTTATGCCTCATAACTAGGGTCGTTCGTATCCAGTTTCTAGACGAACCAATCTTAGAATGGAAGGGTAGTAGCTTAGCACCTATGGGTCGATTCTTTCTTACATTAAGGCTAGAAAGATGATATCTAAGGGTATCTCTATCATCTAGTTCAGGTCAAAGATTCAAGCTCCTAACATCTGTATAGGATTTCTGACGACTTTGTGCTATTTTCAGCCTTTCTTGAATGATCTTAACTCTTTTCATAGCTTGATGAACCAAGTCTGGTCCTATCAACCCATCTTCACCAACCTCAAACCATCCAATATGAGATCTACATGTTCGCCCATAAAGAGCCTAATAGGGAGCCACCTGGATGCTAGAGTGATAACTATTATTGTAAGCAAACTCTATGAGAGGTAAGTGATCATCCCAATTATCCTTGAAATCAAACACACAAGCCCTCAAAATATCCTCTAAAGTGTGAATTGTGCGCTCTTCTTGGCCATCAGTCTAAGAATGGAAAGCAATACACAAGTTTACCTTCGAACCCATCCCCTTCTGGAAAGACTTCAAAAATTATGCGGTGATTTATGAACCTCTATCTGAAATGATCGACACAAGAACCCCATGAAGTCTGAATATCTCTTGACTATATAATCTGGCATAATCTTCTGCTTAATAGGTAGTCTTTACTGGAAATAAATGGGATGATTTAGTCATCCGATCTACAATCACCCAAATCGAATCATGTTACCTGCGAGATCGCGACAAACCAGTAATGAAATTCATATTGATCATCTTCCACTTCTATTCTAGAATTTTTATATTCTGAGCCATACTACCGGGTCTTTGGTGCTCTACCTTGACTTGTTCATAATTCAGGCACTTAGCAACGAACTCTGCAATACACATCTTCATACTACTTCTCCAATATACTTCCCTCAAGTCACGATACATCTTTGTGGAACCAGGATGGATTGAATATCTGGAGCTATGAGCTTCTTCCATGATCCTCTCTTGGAGTTCATCCACCCTAGGTACACACAATCTACCTTGATATCTCAATACACCATCTCCACCTTGTTCAAAAGCCATCACCTTTTGCTTATGAACATTTTCCTTTAATTCAAGAAAAACAGGGTCTTGATCTTGTTTCTTCTTCAGCTTAGACACTAGTGATGATTCAGCCCCATTCATCACCACCACTCCGCCTTCATTGGAATCTAACAACTGGACTCCCAATCGTGTAAGTCTGTGCACGTCTTTGGCCAATCATTTCTTGCCTTCCTCAACATGGGCAGTACTACCCATAGACAACCTGCTAAAAGCATCAGCAACAACATTAGCCTTACCTGGGTGATAGAGGATACTCATGTCATAATCCTTGAGTAACTCTAACCACCTGCTCTGTCTGAGGTTAAGATCTTTCTGACTAAAAACATACTAGAGACTCTTGTGATCGGTGAACACATCATGAGTCGGGTAATTCTTCTCTTGAATCTTAAGTTGTCTGGAGGCATAGCTATAAATTTGCCATTTTGCATCAATACACAACCAATTCCAACTCTGGATGGATCACATTACAAAACAAAGCCTTGCGTACCCTCCGGTAGGGTCAACACTTGGTCAGTAGTCAACTAGGTTTTCAATTCCTGAAACTTTTCTCACAAGCTTCAGACCATTGAAACTTCACTGTCTTCTGAGTCAACTATGTCAACGAGGATAAAATATATGAGAACCTCTCAATAAACCTTCTATAATAACTGGCCAATCCCAAGAAACTCCTTATATAAGTTAGAGATGTGGGTCTGGGACAATTCTACACTACTTCAATCTTTTGATTGTCAACTTGAATCCCATCACCAGAAACAATGTGGCTTAAGAATACCACAGACTCAAGCCAAAACTCACACTTGGAAAATCTAGCATACAACTCTCTATCCTTGAGAGTTTGGAGAACTACTCTGAGATGACTAGCATGATCATCCTCATTCCTCCAATAAATAAGAATGTCATCAATAAACACGATAACAAACATGTCAAGATAAGTCTTAAACACTCTATTTATGATGTTGGTGAACGCTGCATGAGCATTGGTCAAGCCAAAAGATATAACAAGAAACTCATAATGACCATAACGGGTCCTGAATACTGTCTTAGGGATCTCACTTTGTCTTACTCTCACTGATGATAGCCAGATCTGAGGTCTATCTTAGAAAAACAAGTGTCACCCTGAATTTGATAAAAAAGATCATCAATTCTCGGAAGTGGATACTTATTCTTGATAGTGACCTTTTTCAATTGACGATAATCAATACACATTTTGAGAGAACCATCTTTCTTCCTCGCAAATAAGACAAGAGCTCCCTAATGTGAGACACTAGGTCAAATAAAACCTTTATCAAGGAGATCTTTCAACTGTTCTTCTAGATTTTTTAACTCAGTTGGAGCCATTCTATATGGCGGAATAGATATATGTTGAGTATCATGAATGGTATCTATACCAAAGTCAATTTCTCTCTCAGGAGGGACTCCAGGAAGATCATCTGGAAAGACTTCTGGAAACTCACTCACAACTGGAACTGACTGAATAGACAATGTCTCAACACTATAGTCATTAACTTGGACTAAGTAATAGATGCACCCCTTGGAAACTAACTTTCTGGCCTTATGGTATGAAATGAATCAACCCTTAGGCACCATTGAACTACTCCTCCACTCTTATAACTGGTTCATTAGGAAACTGGAACTTGACTACTGGAGTTCTTCAATCAACTGAGGCATAACAAGCATGAAGCAAGTCCATACCTAGAATAACATCAAAATTCACCATATTTAGCTCAACTAAATCAGCCATGATATCCTTGTGATTGAAAAAGATGGTACAATCATGAAACTCTTTCCGCTAGAATAGAATCACCAACCGTGGTGGAAATACTAAAAGGTTCAAGAAGTTGTTCGGGGGAAATGCCAAACTTCATTGCTACATACGGAGTTATAAATGAAAAATTTGCACCGGGATCAAGCAAGGCATAAACATCATAAGTAAAGACTTTAAACATACCCGTGACAACATCTGGTGAGTTCTCCTGATCCTAATGACTAGCTATAGCATACAGACGATTTGCGCCCCACGTGTTCTAAAGCATCTACTCTTTGAACATTTCTTTTTCTTGGGGCTGCTGAACAAGATTAGGCTTTATTGCCCCAATTTCCCTATCTACTATTTGGGGACTCCTTAGAAAAGTGACCCGTCCTCCGACACTTGTAGCAAAGATCCGTACCAACATGACATTCTCCTGGATGGAGCTTACCACACTTACCGTAGAGTGGGTTACGAGGGACCCTTGTGCTGCACTGCCCTGCGAGTGAGAACTTTGGACTCTGAAATTTTAGGATTTCTGATTCCTATAATCATTCTGGTTCCTTGGTGCAGGGGCACTAGCTGACGATGGAGCAGGTACAGATGACCTCTGCTGAAAAGATGATCAGTTCATGTTCCTAGTCTTCTGCTGGCTGGACTCATGACCTGCTATCTTAGTCCTCTTTCTACTGAACTCTTCATTGTCCTTCAACTTGTCTTCCTCAGCCTGTTGCACATGAATCATAAGCCTGACTATGTTCATGTCTCCTATCATCATAGCTGCCTTACCTTCCTTGTTCGATAAGCGGGATAGTTCTGACACGAACAAACTCATTCTACTCCTCATACCAGCCACCATCTCCAGAGCATAGCGGGATAGTTGAGTGAACTTGAGGCTGTACACTTGCACACTCATAGATTCCTATTTCAATTCAAAAATTCTCTTACCTTCTCTTCCCTTAGATCGTGGGTAAAGAAGTGCCCTAAGAAGGCATCTTCAAACACAACCCAAGTCAATTGCAGTGCCCCTTCGACCATGTTCTTCTTCCACTGATCAAACCATATCCTAGCAATTCCCTTAATCCGATAAGCAACCAACTCCATATGCTCAGTATCAACAACATGCATGACCTCAAACACCTTCTGAAGTTCATCCACATAGTTTTCTAGATCCTGAGTTTTGACCTAGTGAACTTCGGGGGACTCATTCTCAGAAATTCTCAAACTCTGGATGCATCATTCCAATCTTGATGTCCGGCTCCTTGGCGAACAACATGTGCTGTCACCACTTGAGTCAACATCTAAATTGCATTCATGAACTCAGCATTTGTGACATTTCCATAAGGCGATTGCACTTTCAGTGTATTAGGAACCTCTTGATCTTGAGGATCAACATTCCTCCTAGCGGGTCATCCTTGAACAACTCTTCATGGAGGCATGATCTAAATGATATGTGCAAGCACGAATTAGAAAGACACTTTTATAGAGTTGAACTCTATCGCACGAAAAAAGAGTATAAGAAAGTAAGGTGTTTCCTAAATGTTGTAGCCTCCTTATTATAGATGTGGAATGCTTCACACCGATAAATAGGACTCTACAAACCCAAGTTCATAGACACCCTACGACTCTTGAACTCTGGGCTTTGATACCAAGTTTATCAAGCCCCGAGCCTATACCCTGGACGTGATTGGCACTCGAGAACCATTTATGATCCCCAGTGAACCCTTGGCCTGACTACATGACATTTAACAATATGCGGAAGCTTAAATAGGTAAACCATTAGACATTTAAGAAAGTATTAACAATATTGTCTTTCAAAATACTTAACATGAATCACGAGTTAAACAAAACATCTTGAGAAAATACTGGAAACATCTAATTCAGTCTATCTATGAAGCCTCGTTCTAACGACATAAAATAGATGTTGGGACAAGACCCGTGAGACCTCCAAAACTACTAAATAAAATAAAATGGAGTCTCCTCAAAGCAAGGAGACCTCACCAAAGTATGTCTGCAAGTGGATAGTGATCTCAACGAAGCGCCTATTGATGATCTTGAGTACTTGTATCTGCATCATAAAATGATGCAGTTCGAATGATGTCATCACATTGAATGTACTGGTAAGTGATAAGGTTAGAGTAAACAACTTACTGGCTGGAATGGCTGAAAAAAAATAACTGAATCAATACATGAATATGGAATGAAAACAATTTAAACTTTACAACATAATATACAATGAAAACAACATAAAAATAAAATACTTTACTTGTGGGGAGTTTCTCTAACCAACAACCATTACCATGAACCTAGAAATGATACAACTTTTCGCCTCACGTTGCCAGGGTCATCCTATACTTTGCCGGGGTATATAGGATGATATTGTGACTATGGAACCATCTAATTGGCCATCTCATAGGTAGTTAGGAGTCACATGACGAATCAATGCTCTCCTATCCTAAGTTGGCTACGTAGTTCTATGGGACTTCCGAATTATAAGAGACTCTAATCCAACTCGGTGCTCGATACTACTCCCAAAATATTTGATATAACTTTATGCTCAATTTATCCATTACAATGAATGTACTTCTTACTTTATTGAAATACTTTCCAAAACATGAGACATGTTTACAACATGAAAACATGCACTTATGAACTTATATTTCAAGTCCAATAATCAACATAGGTACATAATTATATATATAGATATATAAATAACATTTGAAACTCTTAAGTGTTTATGAAATTGAACCTTTTGAACTTTCCTCTTAACTTTACTTGATTTGAAATGTGAGTTTAAGAGTTATGATTTGGATATAGGATCTCGAAATGATTAATGAAGACTTAGATAGTTAGAAATAGGAAGATAACGAAGACACATTTTGAAGACCATTGGCACGATGCGGAAATGGATTTAGTCGCGGAAATATTTTTGAGACAAAGCACTCAGTACCCTCTTCTCGGCGTGGAGAGGGGATGATTATCCGGTTACTGAAACTTCTAAATACCTCTGCGACGCGGACCTGGGTGCGTATTTTTATCCAATCTTTTCTTTCTCTCCCATACTAGATTCAATTCATACCCAAGGCAATTCCATTTCCCAATTTCATGAATTTTCGTAAACCCCGAATATTTTCAATGAAACCCGCATAAAATCCATCAATAACAACACTCATTCGCAAAAGACTCACCTCAAGAACTCAACATGACTCCATTGACAAAGAATAATGCAAAACTTCAAGAATTTCCTCAAGAACCTATATATAAATAATTTCATGTACAATTACTGAACGAAAAACATACTTGGCGTGAGGATGAACAAATCCATCACTATGAGAAACCTCACATACCTCGAAAGAGCCAAGTTCTTGGCGATTTCCCCAAAACCTTGAAGAGTTCTTGAAACCTCCTCCTTTCTCCTCTTGAACTTTGCCCTAGCTTGCTTAAATGTTTTTGAGAAGATGAAAACTGATTTCAATCAGCTTAGACCCCTATTTAGATTATCCAAAACGTATGGGCTCAATGGGTAAGGAAAAGACCAAAATGACCCTTCTTAAAATGGATGAAAAGGCTCTAGCTAGAGAGGTTGCACTAAAATGGGCATAAATTCATGCGAACTCAAATTTTAGCAAACTCGGTGGCGTTGAAAAGAGGACTCGAAGATCTTCGATTTGATACCTCATGAGCCACCTAACTCATTCTGTGTTAAAAGTCATATAGTTGTTTGAAGTTGACTCAAAACTCAGAATTTGAAGGGTAACTTGTACGACTCTAATTTTAGTTCTTTCTAATTTAGCCCTTACTAAGACCGAGGTGTTACACTACTTTAACACTGGTCTCTATATATACTATTAATTTGGGGACTGCCTAAGGGGGAGGGGATACACGTGCTAATTATTTTATTTGTTGTAATTTATTTGTGTGAGAAAGCATGCCTATATGAGTGTGATTGCTTTTATTCATGTTTATCAATTTCCTCACCGTAGATGTGATTAAAATAAAATCAGCTTATTACTTGACTTTATTTGTATATCAAAACATGGTCTAATCGTTATTGCCAGTTCTTTTAAGTTGGATAACATGCTTTGTATTGCCCTAACTGCCTATAAGAATAAATTAATAAAATTGTTTAACACACTTATTAAAATATAATAATAAAATAAATGTATGACTTGTTACATTGATATTTCCTGGTCTTAATTTAACAACCAACTTTTAGTGTATTAAAATGAATAAAATTAAAAGTGCTTAATAGTCTACTTTAATCAAAATGTTTATTTGCCTAGTAATCATGTGTATAAGATTTTTATGAATGTTTCTAGTATGTCTGCTGCATGGAAAACTATGTCTAAAATAACACATGTTAAACCACTTAGACATTTGTTTATATGTCTTTGTATTTATTTTCAATTCGTTATATGAGTTAGATATCATATTTAGGACCTGATCATTATTCACATCATGTTAATAAGAAACCAGCTCAAGAGATTTAAAATTTAATAAGAATAGGCTCTTTTTTATTAAGTTTTCTATTTGGATTTAATCACTTCCGTATCCTAACTATCATATCGTTATAGCGTTTGATATCAACATTTTAAAACAAGTTAAAAGATTATTAAAATAGATTTTGATTAATTATTGTCCATATGTTCAGTCCTGCACCTAATTGTTTCCTCTGCGTCTTATAATTAATTAGTTAATTTCAGCATGCTCATAATTCATTCTCTTGCCCATCTAATATGCCTGCATAGTAATAATTTTGATTAAAATCTGAACTGTTTAAATATGATTTGCTTCTGATTAAATCCTGCTAAATAAAATAAATTTGATATCGTGAATAACTTTCTTTACCACTTAAAATCAACTAATAAATTATTTTATGCGTTCTATGATTTAAAATATGCTCTGTTTCAGATTAGTTACTAAATTAAATCAATCTTTGCCTCCTTATAATATTTCTGCCGTTTAAAATTAATTGTTATAATTCCCGTTTGTTTGTGCACACACTCTAGCATGATCCTTTCATAACTATTTATGTTTTCAAGCATGTAAATAACCTAATTTAGATGTCAATATTAGACTTATGTACTAAATGCTAATCCTACTTGTTTTGCTTGACTCTTAGGGGCCTAACTAGGTAACCTATATTTTGTTTATGTCTATAACTTACCTTAATTGAAGTCCAATGACTATTGGACATTAAGTTGGGATGCAAGGCACATTTTTGGACGTTGGTCATGCATATGGAAATGGGGTAGGGGTAATTAGGCCTTGTGAGAAATGATGTTAGGTGACTCAAGCAAAAAATGACAAACTCTGATTTGTCTCCCGATTAATAAGCCGAGCGCGGATCCCATAGGTATAAGTTAGTTGAGTTTTCGTTATCCCTTATCCATTTCCCTTCATTTTTGTTCTTGTATTTATTTAGAGCAGTTAATTAATAAATACTGCTTTTCTCCTATTTACTTGTGTATTTTATGTCTCCTCGCTTATTATTTGTAGTTGTTTTATGTTAATTATTCATATTAAATGCTTTCAATTTGTACCTATCTTATCACTAAGCATATTTTGATTAATAATAAAGTAGACCTTGTTTGCGACATGTTAACTCCCACATAAATGATATGAGATATGATTGGAACCCTCATTTATGGACCTTGAGAGGTGCTTAACACCTTCCTCTCGATGTAACTTGAACCCTTACTTGAATCACTAGTTTCGCTGACCTTAACTAGATTAATGTTAAGTTAGTTAGATGCCCTAACACACCTTTAATTCGTTAGGTGGTGACTCTTCTTTTAAAACAAAATTCTAAAAGAGTGGTCAACTCATTGCACACAAACCCATTTTTTTCTGAAAAATGGGGTGCAACAACATGTCGACTCTGTTGGGGATATAACCTAGGTTCTTACCATTACGTGTTCCATGCTTTATGTGGGATTTATTTATTTCTTGGTGTTATTTGTTTATTTCCTTATTTGCTTTGCTAATACAATGTCTAAGTCTTATTTGCTTTCCTTGTTTATTTACATGTGTATTTGTTTCCCTTTTATTTTGTTTGTTATATTCCATGTTGAATCCTCTTCCTTTTTCCTTATTTTTTTTATCTTCATGATTATTCACTTTCCCCTTCCTTATTTAATTGATTTCATTTTTTTGCAATCACATTTTTGTATGTTTTAACAATTTGCTTATTTCCTCGCCTTAAATGTCAAATCCTTCCCCTATCCTTTATGTATTTATATTTGTCTTTTGCATTTATCTTTAATTCTGTATTTATTTATTTATTTATTTTCCGCTTTTCTTAAACTATTTATGTGTTACTACTTTTCATTGCTAATGGTTACCACTTTGATAAACTAGCATTCTGTTCATACTTCCCCCAATTGAGAACCTATCTTTTTACGTGATGTCATTCCTTTGCACCTCTCACAAAATTCTCTTCAAACACTCTATATTAGAGAGATGACTTATGCATGGCAGAAGCGGATAGTCTTACTACCATGGAACCATGTGCCTTCTCGTATAGAATTGTCTATCCAACTCTTAGAAACCTTAAGATAGAGCTATCCACCCTTGATTAAGTCATACATACATAAAACCTAGGTCGTTTGACCCTCGGTGTAAATCCACACTATTAGTAGCCACCATATTGTCTAAAGGGCCCAAACACCCTTTAAAAAAAATCACATATTATGTGTCAACGTGATCAGAATAACTAATTTAAGCCAAGTTATGCCAAAATGAAGTTTATAATTCATTTGCTGTTTTGTTTGTAGAGTAATGGCCTCTCCTAGGTTTGAGAACATGCAAATGATTGTAAAAGTAAGTCATCTTTTGAAAAATTGGTGGAAGGGTATTAAGAAAGACCGTGAATTGGAATTTCACAAACTATTGGGTGGCTTGACATTCCTCCTATTTGTTTCTCCCGATCGGTGCTTGATCATGGACTCGCTGAAATTTTGGGACCCTGCAAGATTGGTCTTCAAATTTAGAGATTTTGAACTAACACCAACATCTGAAAAAGTTGGTGGGTTTCTTGACCTTGTCTATAGAGAGTGTCAAATGATTGTACCTCACAAGTAATCACCGAAGAAGTTTTAAAGAGTCTGGGATTGAAATGCAATCTACAATTACTTGTTTAGATTCTGGATGGATTTCGATAGAATTTCTACATTCGCATTTTTGTGACGAAGACGATCATAAAAATTTCAATAATTTATTTGCCTGCTCTGTTAAAAAAATGGGGAAAATATCGTCTGAATGCTTTCGCCATCGCACTACTGGGTTCATTAGTGTTTCCTGTGAAGGAAGGAAAAATCATCACTACCTTGAGTAGCATAGCGTTCATTAGTGGTCCGCATGTGAGTTCGAGGAAGGCTAAATCCTACAAAGACTATAGTGCCCATGATACTAGCAGAGATGATAAGGGAGTTGTAAGCATGCGTCAAGAGTAAGAGATATTTTGAAGGATGCAATCTTTTATTGCAACTATGGGCCATTGATCACTTTTATAAGAGGGACGACTTGGTAGACATTCTGAGCGGTATGGGGAACAAAATTTTTAGTCACCCCAAAAGGATGAAATTTTTTTATTCTCCTATAGGAGTGGAAGACTGATTCATGTATTTGAGAGAGCTTTCTGGTTATCAAATCCAGTGGAAGTATTATTGGTTGAAGCCTCGTCATTCCATAATAAGTGGTAATGAGCTTCACTTCATTGAGCTTATCGGGCGTTCAACCATATGCACCCCGAGTCCTTCGTCAATTAGGACAAATCTAAATGATACCCTTGCAATCTCATATGGGCCATTACGAGTATAACTTTGGGCCAAACATCCCACAAGTTGACACTATACTACGAAGGTGGAAATGGGTAATTACTATTGATATTCAAGAACAACGACCTTTTTGTACGCCTGAATATTACGTGTGAATCTAGGAATACTTCCCGATTTTGGTGATGAAAGGGAGAGGAGATGGGAACACAATCTTCTGAACCGTGATTATGACATCCCTCCGGGTTTGAGAGAGCATGTTATTCCCAACATTGGAGATCAACACCACCGAAGATATTTTCTTTTTTAGTCTTACTTTCCCATGCTACTTTTTTCCCTTTAGTTTGTTTCTAGTTTCCATTTTTAATTATGATGTAATACTTGAATCTTATACAACAAATAAAAAAGTTTTGTTTTTTTTATCTTCTCTGACTCTAAACTCCAAATTGGAAAAATATGGCTCCAATTAATTATTGTGCATCACTTATTTGTCGTCTTAGGCCTACCTCTGGCTCAACGAGGTCCTTTGTATTTAGGTAATTTACTTCAAACAATGTGTTATTATCATAATATTGTTCTAACTTTCTAACCTTACTTTTTTGTTTATTTTATTTGTTTTCCTATTCCCAAAAGGTTGATTTGTGTACTCTGGCCTACCACACTCGATCAAAAGGGCATCCTCCTCTTCCTCCAAGTCCAAATCATAAAGGAAAAGCTAAAATGGTTTATAACAATAGCATCACTGAAAGAATTGGTGTGATCGTTCCAAGAGAATTCCCTGGGACTTCTGAAGGGGGGAATCACTCTAATGATTTGGTTTTAAGACTGGAACGAAAAATCATAAAGCTAGAAGAGAAGTGGCTAATATGCGCGATTTGGCCAAATTATCACTATCTCTCAATAACCCATTTGAGGAAGACATAGATAACCATGCTACAATGAATCAGACCTCTCGTCCAAGTCATCCTCTACCAACCCATCCTATCTCTCATCCTCTAAATAAATCGAACTTCACTAATATGCCTCCCACAAACACCCAACACCCAATTTTTTCTTATCATTCAAATTCCGCATCATACCCCCAAAGTAATTCTTATGCTCAAGACATACCTTCAGTATGCGCTACCAACATGCCTTATGCACATGCTTCTGGGAATCACAACATTAATCCTATATATTTTGAAAGCGCCTCATTTACTCATCAATATCATGAATCAAAATCATTTCAAAATGATTTGCTGATACAATCCACGGCTTAGAAACTAGAAAACTTCACTAATAAGATGTAACATACTGAGCTACTTGGGGGTACAAACCCCGAAAGTTTTAATTGTTTAACGAAATTGGAGATCCCAAGGCTAGTTTACGCATGTATTGTGATAAACTTGGAGTTGGAAAAAATAAGCACATTAGGGTGATGTTGTTCATGAGGAGTCTCACAGGTAAGGCTCTATCATGGTATATTAAGTAGGATTCTCGGAAATGGTTCAAATGGGTAGATATGGATTCTAATTTTATGGATAGATTTGGATTCAAGGTTGAGCATGCACCAGATTGGTTTTATATTCAGAGCTTGAAGAAGAAGCCGAGTGAGACATTTCAAGATTATGCTATAAGGTGGAGGTCCAAAGTTTCAGATTAATTACTGAATTAAGTCAACCTCCGCCTCCTTATAATATTTCTGCCCATTTAAAATTAATTGTTATAATGTCCATTTGTTTGTGCACACACTCTAACCTGATCATTTCACAACTATTTGTGTTTTCAGCATATTAATAACCTAATTAGGAGGCCAATATGAGACTTACATGCTAAATGATAGTCCTACTTGTTTTGCTTGACGCTTAGGGGCCTAACTAGGTAACCTATATTTTGTTTATGTCTAAAACTTACCTTAATAGAAGTCCAATGACTCTTGGACATTAAGTTTGGATGCAAGAAACAATTTAGGAAGTTGGTCATGCATATGGAGTGGGGGTAGAAGTAGTTAGGTCTTGTCGGAAATGATTTAAGGTGACTCGAGCAGAAAAATGACAAACTTTGATTTGTCTCCCAATTAATAAGCCGAGCACGGATTCGAGAAGTATAAGTCAGTTGAGTTTTCGTTATCCCTTTCCCTTTCATTTTTGTTCTTGTATTTATTTGGGGTAGTTAATTAATAAATAATGTTTTTCTCCTATCTACTTGTGTATTTTTTGTCTCATCGCTTATCCTTTTTAGTTGTTTTATGTTAATTATTTGTATTAAATGCTTTCAATTTGTATCTATCTTATCACTTAGCATATTTTAATTAATAATAGAGTAGACCTTGTTTGACACATGTTAACCCCCACATAAATGATATGAAATACGATCGGTACCCTCATTTGTGGACCTTGAGGGGTGCTTAACATCTTCCTCTTGAGGTAACTTGAACCCTTACCCGAATTACTTGTTTCGCTGACCTAAGTTAGATTAATTTTAGTTAGGTTAGTTAAATGCCCTAACGTGCCTTTAATTTGTTAGGTGGCGACTCTTCTTTTAGACTAATGATTAACGTTTCAAGGACACTTAATCAGATTCTAAGTGTCAACGATCGCTAGTCAGTATAATAACCCAACTAAATGAGTTGGGGTCGAATCCCATAGGGAGTGGTACATGTTTAAGATTCAATAGCAAAGTATGAATATGTTCAAGTCAATCATAGGAATAGACATTTACGAATAAAAGCATGATTCAAATTAAGGGAGTGACACAAGTGTCAAATAAGGGGGTTTTGGTATTAACTATCAGCTACAACAACAACAAATAACACGAATTAACAAACAATGAGATGGGTTCTTGGGATGTGATTCGATTATAGGCTAATATAGACAAATGGGTAATTGCAACTGTTAGTAAATAGCTGTAAATCAGTGAATAAGCTAGACTTTAGTGTGGATAAACTTTCTCTCGAACAATTTACCCCGAATCAAGTTGGTGTCTCTCGAACACCAACAAGCAAGCAATTAAGAACAACCTACGCTTTAGTCCATTCACTCTCTCGAGCTAAATGTGTGGAAAAGGATTTAGGATTCATTTTCTCGAGCTAAATCCATGACAACCCAATACCCACAGACCATCAATTCAGTAATCTTGGTTTTTAAACCTCTCTCTCGAGTAAGCCAAAAACACGAAGGTAGAACTGCATTTGTAACTACAATCCTTTAATTTTAAGAACAATTACTGATTGAAATCACTTCTAAATAACTTTTAAACTAATAATTAGCAATATCCATAAGCCAAATCTGCCCATAATCACACCCCAAGAATTGGGGTTTTAGCTAGACATCATAAAAAGATAGAAATCATTACCAAATTGTGTTTCCATCAATTGGGTAAGATTAATTTCTTCTTTACAAAGGTCTAATTTGAAGAATTTCAAAGACCCACTTTCGATTTCTCAAAAATGGAAAACTTCAATTCTTCAAAGCTAAGGAAAAGTTTGTCTCAAAACTTAGAGCTCAAACTCAAAAATTACTCTAATGAATGTTCAGAATAGAATTTGATACTATACATAATGCTTGAAAATGTATTTATAGTAGCCAAAAATATGCTGCAAAGGACCATTCGGCGCAGTAAGTCGGGATCGTCGATCGACTCGGCGATCTGCCCTTTGGTTAATTCCATCGCCTTTTTGTTTTGGCCTTCAGCATCCTCAAGTCTGTAACTTTGGACTATCCAACACTGCATCGCGGAACCACTTGGCGACACGGCGATTGCTTCTTTCTATCGCCAACTTGATTTTGTCCTTCAGGGCTTGGCACACTGGAACTTTAGGTGGTCAAGAGGCCATTAGGCGACTCGCCAAGGGGACTCGGCAATCACGAGGCCTTCATTTCTTCGTTCTTTCAGCTCACTTCGTTCGTTGTTGCAAATTAGTGTCATGCTTTGTTCCTAAATCCAAATACCTGAAAATCAAGGGTTTTACATCAGTTATTGGTGCAAAACAATCATTTGAGGACACATAATCTATCCAAATAAAGCCCTAAATGAGTCCAAATCGTGGACTCATCAACACCCCCAACTTAAATTTTTGCTTGTCCTCAAGTAAAACTCAAGTTCAGCAGTTCAAAAAGGATCTCTCAAACAGTGCTACTCAAGACTCAATCATGAATTCATACAAAAATACTCAACTTACTCATGCAAGGATCAATTGTGCACTGAAAGGTTCAAGTTGTGACTCACCATTATCAAAGATTATCAAGTTCACAATACTTGCTTCAAATGCAAGTTCAAATTCAACAAAGGTACTCAAATACCTTTACACAAAGAGTGATTCCATATTCACACACAATGGTTCAACAATTTATAGCTCCGGAATCACAATCAACACTTACACTCACAAAGATGAACACATGCATGACTCTACCCATAAGTTTTCCTTTATTTTCCAATCAACACTAGTTTCAGCTCACTCAAATCAAAAAGGTGTTTTCAAGGCTTGTAACGGGGCCGAGTGTAAAGGTATTGTCATTTAGGCTCAGTGGCTACTATCCTCATGAAATGTGGTATGAACAACACTTTTTTCCCTTTTCTTCATCATTCTCATTCATGCTCAAAAGTCATTCCATTATTCACTTTCCATGAAATACCGGACACCCTATTTTCTTTTGCACTTTATTTCAAAATTTTACATTATTTTTATTTTTCATTTTTCATTTTTTTTTTGTATGGAGGGGTTCCATCTTTCTCAAAATCATGGGTCAAAAGTGGGACTTCTTTGCACTTCTTGATTTACCTTCTCTTTTCACCACACCCCCAACTTAGGCTGTTGGCCTAAGTTGACTATTCAAACAAACCACAAATCATGAGGATTATGGGTAGTAGATAAAGAAAGGCCACAATTTCATCAAGTTTCTTCCAAGAAAAGGCTAGGACTCAATGAGTGTTCAAGCAAAGGTCACACACTCACAAGGTAGGCCACAAAAAAGGTATAATATCAAATTGTTTCACACTTTTCAAAGTTGCCTAAGATCATTTCAAGAGATTGCATCACTTAGTCAACCGGACCAACATCACAAATTCTAGGTATCATCACACATGGTTCATGGTAAGCTCATCACACAAGGCATTGGCACCAAATATTAAGCAAGACTCCAGACTTTCGCTAGTGTGCAATGATCATCACAAGAGACTCATTCGATAACCGGCTAGTCACAACGAGATGCAAAAAGTTCACATATTGTCTATGCAACTTAATTTGGCCTCATCGTAGCGGCACATTTATTTTTTTCCGATTATGAGCACTATTCAAGTCATCAGTATTGATCAAGATCGATACTCAAATTTGCAAGATAACAGCCACATTCAAACACAATCAAAAGGTGGCACACAATTTTTCTAAAGGGTCAAAATCATTTACAATTAAAAATTAGGAGCCATAAGCTCACTCATCCACAAAAAAGTGTCAAAACACAATATATAGCTCAAAAACCCAATATATAATCAAAATAATAATCACAAAAGGTGGGCCTCACTCCACCACAAAACAAAAACAGTTTGTCCTAAAATGCAAGAAAATATCCAAAAGTCAATAAAAATAAGACAAAGAGGGAGGTAAATTGGGATCCTGTCTAAATAGTCGCTCCGTCTATCGAGGCATCAGTGCTTGGTGAACAATCTGAACTTGGGCATCAGTGCATGGGGTCACATCAATAGTCCAGATCTACTAAGAGCTGCCACGGATGTCTCTGTCAGCGATGTATGTATCACCGACTGTAGAATCGTCTCCTCTAGATCTGGCAGGTCTCTATATATGCTCTCATCCCGCACCTCTATCTGCTCTTCGTTGATCTCTGCCTCCAACTCATCCGCTGTTATGCCACCCTTATGTGCGTCTCCAGTGGTGTCCGAAGGAATCACAGAAGTCTCTGGGACATCTACATCATCCACTGCCTCTAATAGTGAATTGAAGTCTGTAGACTTGAGATAGTCTACATCCTTCCTCAGATCTGCTACTTCATCTTTCATAGTCGTAACCTCAGAAGACTCCCCATGTCTACTCTCACAAGTCGTGACTCTCACAGTCAAATCATCAACAGAATCCCAGAGGGGGGTTCAGTGCATCTAAAATAGCAGCCTCAATCATCCATGGCACATCAGCCTCCAATCTAGTATCCCTCTCATCAGCCGAATGGGCTAAGTGTCCCATCTTCAAAATCATAGCATGATTAATCTTGGTAGGCTAGGAAGAGGTTGAAGTACCAGGACCCTGGGAGGAAGAAGTGGGAGTGGATGTACCTGAAGGCCCAGAGGCCGGAGTAGGCAAAGATGCCTCTGCAGGTATCGAGTCAATGTCCACCTCTGAAGATGTATCTACTGGGGCTGCTCTCCTCATGTCGGCCTCCTTTCGTGTGTACTCGGCCACTATACGGTGGATATTTGTGAAGGAAGTGAGAGTCACCTCAAAATCTCTCAAAATCTCTCATCTCATCACGAGGAACTCCAGCACGCCGACACAACTCTGTAATCAGCACCGGGAATGGTAGGAAGGTCTGCCTCTATTTTTCCCTCATAGCCATCTCTTGCTCTATGAGGAGTCCCAGGTTAGTGCTCCTCCTAGATATGATTGACCCAAGGCAGGCTGCGTTAGAGTGGCGGAGGATAGAATCATTCTGTGAAGGCATGATGGTGCTGCTGATGAAGCCAAACCAGAAATAAGCAGCAATATTAAGGTCTTTCTTCTCGATGGGGACCCCTGCCTCGATCCACCTCGAGGTGGTATCGGAAATCAAAGGTGCGAGCCATCCCTTTAAATCATCAAGGGACTGAGTAACAACTAAGCCCTCATATGCCACTGTAGCACCTAGACCCCTGTTGAGTACAATATTAATGTAGTCACTATTACACCTTACTTCCTTTACTCTGACCATGAAAAATTTCACTAGTCTGAAAGCACTAGCCTTCTTCTTTCCCTTGGGTACCAAGTCACCGTATGGTGTATAGAACTCCTGGACCCATGAATGAATATAGAGGCCTCGGGGACTTGTGAACTGCTCAAACTGATGGTACTGGAGCGTGTCCCTTACATTGGAGTATTTTCCCTCTAGGCCCTCTGTAGATAGTAGTTTGTCCTCAAGAATAGTCCGCAATCCATCAGGTTTTAGTTTGTTGAGTAGATTGGGAGGAGGTGTCGGAGCTGGCACTACATCTGCTGGAAAAAGAGTGGTAGCTGCTGGGACTCTAGATGAGTTGGGACGAGATCTAGCACAGAGCTCTATCCGATTGTAGTGGTTGGTCGTCCTCCAGCTCAGATAATACAGCCTGGGAGTCGATGGACTCTCTCACCCTACCAGAGTTGTGCTCCGAAACCTCAGCAACCGGCTTCTTGCCTTTGCCCTTGCCTCCTGTTTGAGGCTCTATTCTTCCCTTTTTAGGAGGGTTGGTTCCCCCTTCGTTTATGACTACTCCATGTGCTCATTTACGGGGAGGCATGTCAAGATTTGTCCTATCCATAACTGCAAACACATTGTAGAAAATTAGAAACAGGGCAAGCAAATGTGCAGAAAAATAGTTGCAGACAGACTCGCCGAACCAGTCGGTGACTCACCGAATCTCTTTGGCAAGCCAGATCGGGCTAGCCGAAAGAATTGACTCAGAATTTTCTAGAAAAATTGGCATGTCGGCGATGGAAAGGGCCTTTCTGTGAATCACTGACAACATTTGGCGAGCAAGGACTAGCCCGCCGAAATTTATAGTGCATTTTAGGGGTTAGGGTGCAGAAATAGTGATCAAGAAGGACTTTCGGCGAGTCGCCGAGTGCACTCGGTGAACTCAGGCTTCTCGCCAAAAGTTATAGAACCTAACTTCAAATTTAGCATGAAATTAAAGGCGATAAGGGGGATTCGGCGAACCACCGAGTGGTTCGGCGAGCTCGACTCAGCTCGCCAAACGGCCCATCGTGCCTAATTTCAACCTCATCTTTCAAATTTTATTCCGCAGCCCCCGAAAACAAAATCAAAACATGCACTCTTCTAATTGGACTAAGACCCATTACACCCATGCCCCCGAGATACTCAGACTTCTCTTGATTTGGCAAAATTTGTTCATTTGACGACTATTGCCCTTAAGAATGACGTCAACCGCTCCATTATTGGGCAAAATACGTCATTTGGCACAAATGCGGGTTATTTAAACTTCACCCAACTAGACCCAACAACATGCAAGCACAACCCCCACAATTTTAATCACTTTTAAGCATGAAAATTTCGGGAAATTAACAACTAAGGCATTACTAGCAATATATTTGAATTTAAAACAAGCACACACATATACAATTCTGATCAGAGAGTCCCAACATACATTACTAAGATAAGAATCATTGCATAAGAGTAAAAATTGCTAAACATAAATTCGGGGTTCAGAAAACCAACCTTGGAAGTTGAATAAATACTTTGAAATGCTAGGCGGCAAAGAAGTCCAACTCCGAACACAAACTTGACAACTAAAATGCGGTAAAAACATAAAAATATAGAATACTATAATGCAGGTGTGATTTTGGAAAGTTGAAAAGTGAGGGAAAGTGAAAGAGTTTTAACTTTTAAACCTTTGGCCTTAGAAACCGTCCACTTCTCGCCCATTTGGCGACCTGGCCGACAATTCACCAATCAGCTCTTGGGCTTGTCGAGTTTTATAGACTCCAATTTAAAAATGTCTTGAGTCCAACGGCGGTCCAAGTCAGGCTCGCCGAACTTTTCAGCGAGTCGCGGACTGGACTTTTGCTTGCCAATCTTCTCTTTTCAAACACATTCTACACTTCAACCTGCAAAATTAACACATGATTATTTCTAAAATAAGAATAAAGCGATAAACACTTGGGTTGCCTCCCAAGAAGCGTCTTAGTTAATGTAGTGGCAGGACTTCCCCACTCAATCTTGATTTGTGGGGTAGAGATGAGACAACACATGACCTATTCGGGTCTCCAACAGCTGAACATATATGGACTAGGAAGCAGTCATCTGATTCAGCAGTGAAAAATTCTCTTTTATCTCATTCAACACTTTGTCGAATGTGTCAACGATCTCCCTATTCTAAGTGTCAACGATCTCTAGTCAGTATAATAACCCAACTAAATGAGTTGGGGTCGAATCCCACAGGGAGTGGTACGTGTTTAAGATTCAATAGCAAAATATGAATATGTTCAAGTCAATCATAGGAATAGACATTTACGAATAAAAGCATAATTCAAATTAAGGGAGTGACACCAGTATCAACTAAGGAGGTTTTGGTTTTAACTATGAGCTACAACAACAACAAATAACACGAATTAACAAACAATGAAACGGGTTCTTGGGATGTGATTCAATTATAGGCTAATATAAACAAATGGGTAATTGAAATTGGTAGTAAATAGTTGTAAATCAATGAATAAGCTAGACTTTAGTGGGGATAAACTTTCTCTCGAACAATTTACCCCGAATCAAGTTGGTTTCTCTGGAACACCAACAATTAAGCAATTATGAACTGCCTATGCTTTAGTACATTCAGTCTCTCGAGTTGAATGTGTTGAAAAGGATTTAGGATTCATTCTCTCGAGCTGAACCCATGACAACCCAATACCCATAGACCATCAATTCAGTAATCTTGGTTTTAATACCTCTCTCTCGAGCAAGCCAAAAACACGAAGGTAGAACTGCATTTGCAACTACAATCCTTTAATTTTAAGCACAATTACTGATTGAAATCACTTCTAAACAACATTTAAACAAACAATTAGCAATATCCATAAGCTAAATCATCCCATAATCATATAATCACACCCCAAGAATTGCGGTTTTAGCTAGACATCATAAAAAGATAGAAATAGTTACCAAATTATGTTTCCATCAATTGGGTAAGATTAATTTCTTCTTTACAAAGGTCTAATTTGAAGAATTTCAAAGACCCACTTTCGATTTCTCAAAAATGGAAAACTTCAATTCTTCAAAGCTAAGGAAAAGTTTGTTTCAAAACTTAGAGCTCAAACTCAAAAATTACTCTAATGAATGTTCAGAATAGAATTTGATACTATACATAATGCTTGAAAATGTATTTATAGTAGCCAAAAATATGCTAAAAAGGACCATTCGGCACAGTAAGTCGGGATCGTCGATCGACTCGGCGATCTGCCCTTTGGTTAATTCCATCGCCTTTTTATTTTGGCCTTCTGCATCCTCAAGTCTGTAACTTTGGTTGATCCAACACTGCATCGCGGAACCACTTGGCGACACGGCGATTGCTCCTTTCTATCGCCAACTTGATTTTCTCCTTCAAGGCTTAGTACATTGGAACTTTAGGCGGTCAAGAGGCCATTAGGCGACTCGCCAAGGGGGTTTGGCGATCACGAGACCTTCATTTCTTCATTCTTTTAGCTCACTTCGTTCCTTTTTGCAAATTAGTGAGCATGGTTTGGTCATCAATCTAAATACCTGGAAATCAAGGGTTTTACATCAGTTATTGGCATAAAACAAACATTTGAGGACAAAATCTATCTACATAAAGCCCTAAATGAGTCCAAATCGTGGACTCATCAAATAAAAACCTAAACGAGTGGTCAAGTATTTGCACACAAATCTGTTTTTGCAAAACATGGGGCGTGACAAGTAAATGGTCCATATGGCGGGTGAACAGGTTCATATTTACCTTTTCATACATTTAAAAAATTGAGGGGATATAATCTCAACCTTAACTAGTACTTGATAATTTTTTCATGAGATCAAAAAACACAAGAGAATTCTTGAAGAATTTATTATTTCTTCAATATGTAACCACACGAATTTTCAATTACTTTCACATCATATTTGAACTGGGATAGTCAACCAGTCATGCCAACATTGTTTTAGTTAACTTCTGATTTACTGTTGCATGTGATTCCATCATAATTCTCATATTTATGTGGCGGAAACAATATGAAATAAGGCTAATCTTTCACATACATATTTATCCCACTTTGATTGTAGTGATATGTAGATCTCTAATCTTCTCATATTTTATAGTCTTAATATAATTTTTTTTCATTGACTATTCCTTTGAAACTTAAAAAGTTTCTTCCGAGTCTTACTACAATTTCAATAGCATGAGCAATTTTATTTTCTTTGGCTAGTAGCACATTAGCTCACCAAAACTCAGAATTAACATTGGATACCACTACATATTTCATAACATTGTCCATGTGTTGTACATCTCCTTTAAGGAAAATGTATATCATCATTACAATGGTCAAAATCATTAGCAGCAAAACTTATTTCTTGATTTACTTTTTCCATTCGTATCTCCTCCCCTTTTTATTATCTGGTAAAATATTTTTGATGTATAGAAATACATATCCAATGTTAAATTTTTGCAACCAATCATTTTCATTTTTGGTCATGACCACAATCTGACCGGCAAGAATTATTTTATTCTTTTTTCCTTTTGATAGTTTATAATAAAATACACCATAATATTTGTGATGTACTAAAGTACTTTATCATTAACCATTTATACTAAGATAATTTTATTTCTCTCAAACATCCCGTAGAGGTGAGTTGTGACATTTATCCAATGAGCACATCATTATTCATAATTTTCATCAACTCTTGACACATTCACTTTCAAAAATAGTTGAGCATTCACGATGTTTATCACAAGTCACATTCTCTTCAAGAAATTTACTATAATAATATATACATGCTTTATAATTTTTATTAGAAGTTCATTGTTATGTTTTGAAAATTTATCGTATTTATATGACACACCTCAACATCACTTTTGAAAGGTCAAGTGCACCACCACTTTATATTTCTTTATTTTGATGGAGAATTTATAAGATCATAGTAGGTCGTACAACAACCGTGTGCCCAATACCTTTCATACCAAATTTAATGACATAAATTGCCTTCACTCTTTGAAGGATCATTTTGAGAACTCATAATGTAATTTTTATTATAATTATCACAACGCTGACTATTATTATTTTGTCCTTTCATGTCCATATTCATATTATGAACCATAAAATTATCTTGTCATCTTTCAAATTTTTAATCCATTGCTATCACTATCAAGAGTATATCGATTTGTTCAATCATCATTGTATCACCAATATATTGTAGTGAGACTTTAACCTGATGTCTTATCCATATAGAGGTGTGTTAGGCCAAGGTATAATGGGATTTGAATCCAAAATCTTATCATCATGGTGCATCAAGACTTTAATGATGTCTTACCCCTTTGATGCGATAAAACTTGAATCCACCATTTTATCCTCAATCAATGAAGGTAATATAGTCCAAATATAAAATATAACTGACCCTTGAGTCTATAAAATATTATCATTTTCTTATTAATAGTACATATAAATTTAATCATAATAACACTTCAAAAGATTATATATTAATTATTACCTTTGCTAGACAAAGCAGAGTTGGTCCTTATAGGTGGATTTGAGTATCATTTTTAAACTTAAAAGTTTTATGAATAATTCTCTTATTGAAAGACGAATAAATTGATTATCAACATTAACTTAACTAATTGCTAGTTAAGAATGAGATTGAAAGCCTCGAGAATCGCATGAAAGGTCATTCTAGATCAAACTCGATATTTTAGAAGCTAACCGCGGTGATGAATTTCCATCCAAGCATGTTTACCAAGAATGTTGATCAAAGTTAAACCTTAGTTTAAGATTAAAAGCTAAAATGCCTAATGGCACAAACTTAGGCATGGCACAAACTCACACTGGAGGCCTTGGGGCCCGAACCAACCATGCCCCTACTTGACTACTAGTCTGTGGGTGATATGTTGTGTTCACCTTGTGCTTTGTCTCATACTTTTTCTACACATTCTTCACTCAACTATTTACAAAGTGAGATCAGCTATCACTAATTATCTCCCTTGGAAATCTGAAAGAAATGAATATGTGTTTCTTTAATAATTTGATAACTACTTTTGAATCATTAGTAGGAAGAGACATAACCTAAGCCCACTTTGAAAATAGTCTACATAAAAAATGATATATTAGTTACCATTGGAATGTTAAAAGGGACCTATGAAATCAATTTCCCACACATCAAATATCTCCACCTCTAGAACATTGTTCAAAGGCATCTCATGCCTCCTTGAAATAGTCTCAATCCTATTGTAGCACTTTATGGGTCATGTGCATACCTCCATAATGGCCCCATGTGGAGAGACATGGCAACTATCCAGCACTTCACTTTATTCTCCGGATCCATCTCTTTATCACTCTATATGGGGCCCTGTTTGAATTAAAAAGGCTCATACCATATATTGAATTGAGATTAATGATTTATAATATCAATATACCATGGAAACTCAGTGATAACACTTAACTACACTTCATCCAATTCTAAGTGTAGGCGGTCGCTAATAAGTATAAACCCAACTAAGAGTTGGGGTCGATCCCACAGGGAGTGATACAGTAGGGAATTCGATTAAGAAGTAAAATTGTGTCCTAATCATTTGTAGCAGTAGAGGTTTTGCAACATTAAAGTAAATCACAAAGTTTCGATGATGAAAAAAGGGGGATTTGGGTGACCAATTTATGACTACTAAAATGGGAAGTAAGCAATTAGAGAGAGATCCTTGGGATTGTGATAAGTTGAATGCTAATTTCGCTTAATGGATAATTACTAGTTACTCAAATGTGTTGAGTCTTGGTTGGTAGGTTAGGTTTTGAGTGCAATCGTAATTTTTCAATCAACTATTGCGAATGAGGTGAGTTCTTTCTAACCTCAACAAGCGAAACACAATCGAACAACCCAATTTCTTAATTAATTCACTTTTTCAAGCTGAATTTGTAAAAACTCAATCAAACCCACTTTCTCAAGCTAGATTCTTAAAGATGCAATCAATACAATCATCAACTAATAGTTCAACTCTAATATTTATTTCTCAAGGAAGTATAGAGTACTAAACAAGAATTGCATTTGCAACTACAATTCCTCAATTAAAAAAAAAGAACAATTAATTGAACCCACTTCAAAACAACAATAAAATCAGTAACTAACAACACCCATTAGCTAATTAGTGCATTCAACTACATAATCACACCCCCAAGAATAGAGGTTTTAGCCAAAGATAGTGAAAATCAAGAAATGGTTACCAACAAAGTTTACCATTTGATTTGACAACGATCTAGAATTCCCAAATGCTGAAATTTGAGCTAAAAATATCATAATCTCTAAATCTCTACTCAAAAATTTAAAAACAATGTTCTAGAATGTAAAAACTCAAAAACACAGAAGTGAGCAATGTGGGAACTCCTTCTCTTCTTTTCAAAATTGCATTTATACATTCCCAGAATTTCAGCACGGAGTCCACTTGGTGAAGTAAGTCGAGCTCGCCGAACTGGTCGGCGATTCGTCGAGTGCTCCACTTCTTGCCTTTTGGTGTGGCTTTTCACCCAATCTCTCTGTAATCTTCGGCGAGCTGGGTCGGCATCGCCGATCCTTTTGGCCTGTCACCAAATCACTTGTCTACTCGCCAAGTTGGTTTTGTCCATGGGCTGGCATGCTGAACTTTAGGCGAGCTGAAGGTCTACTCGGCGACTCGCCGAGTTGCTTTGGCGAGTACCAGCTTTGCTTTCCTTCAACTTTTTCAGCTTTTTCTCTCTTATTTGCCTCGTAATGTCCTTGACTCATTCTCCAGCCTTCATTGCTGCATATAACCATTTAAACTTCAGTTATGAGCATAAAATAGGAATTGAGGACACTAAATCCTTGGATATTAAGCCTTAAATAAGTCGAAATCCCCGACTCATCAACACCCCCAACATAACTTTTACTTTTCCTCAAGTAAAACATAAGATCGATCAGGTCAACAAGGATGTCTACAAATAGTTCTACTTTAGACTCAACATGAATGCAAACGAGGTTCAATCTACCCATGAAATGTTCAATTGTGCACTAGAAGTTTCAAATCGTGACTAGACATCATCAGATAGAGGTCAAGCTCACAATACTCACTTCAAATTCGAATTCAAGTTCAGCAAGAGTATTCGAATGCCCTCACATCAAGAATGATTTCATGCTCTCACTAAGGTCATCAAAGATTATATCTTAAAGAATCAAAATCAACTCTCACTCTCAAAGATAAACACATGCAAGATTTTACCCATAGGTTTGCCCATATTTTCCGATCAACATATCACTCGGCTTATGCAAGATCACCAAGGTCTTTCAAGGCTTGTAGCAGGGCTGAGGGTAAAGGTATGATCATTTGGCCTAGTGACTTCTACCTTCATGATGCATGGCTTGCATTTCACTTCTTCTCCTTTTCTTTCATTCTTTTCATTTCCATAATTCACCCTAAGTATTTTCTAGCACAAATTTTTTTGTATGGCTCATTGGATACCCCTTTTCTTTCCACCAATGCACAAAATGCAAAATTCTTTTTCAATCTATTTCTTTTGATTTTCTTTGTTTCTCTTATTTTTTATATGTAGGGGTTCTATATTTTTCAACAAAATTCTTCAAGGGTGAATTTCAAGAACTTCTTACTCAATTTCTTTCCTCATTTTTCATCACACCCCAACTTAGGCTTTTGGCTTAAGTTGGCTATTCAAACGGACCAAGGCTTCATGAATGTTTTAGGTGGGGATGGAAAAGGGCCAAATGTGTTCATGTTTCATCCAAAGGAAAAGTTAGGCTCAAATGGTGCCAAACTAGGTTCACACTCTCACAAGGTGATCTCAAAGAGGTATAATAACAATTGGGTTCACTGTAAAATATTTGTGCCTAAGATCATTTCTTTCATTCACCAATGCTAGTCGATTGTTACAACGGGGCAAGTTCTAGGCAACACCAAGCACATATTTCAAGAAAACCTCACCACAAGGCATTCAACACAATCATCGATCATAACTCTACAAGTTAAGCTCGCGTGCAATGATCGTCACAAGACTCTCTTCGACTATCGACTAGTCACAATGAGATGCTAAGAGTTCACACATGACTTATGCAACTCAAATTTGCCTCATTACACTTGCGCAAACATATCATTCAATCAAGAGCACAATTCAAGTCATCGATATTGATCGCAATCGATGCTCAAATACGCATGAGAACATCCACAACATTTACAAATTAAGAAATTAGAAGATGGATCAATAGGATTAAAACCCAACATTCACAAATTTTTCCATAATAAACAAGAAGTTTCGGACACAACCAAAAGTAGTAAAACACAAAATCATTCAAAAACATCCAAAATAAAACAAATACAATCCAAGGGGAGAGGTATGAAGATACCCTCACCCCCACCAAACAAAAACTAAACAGTGTTCTCAATGTAAAATAAAGCAAATGTCAGGCTAATCTTGAGGCGAACGTTGCACATCTGGAGCTCTCTCAATCGCGGCATCAGTGGCCGACTCTCCTCTAAGATTGGGCTGCAATACACTGGGACCAATCATCGATGTGTCCCATAGTGAGGCCTCTTTAGCTACCTGGACCAGGTCACCCTCAAGGTCCTCCAACTCCTCATAAACCGCCTCCTCTTGAGTCTCCAACTCCTCATCATCAGTCTTTGGCGCATCCGACTCCTCACCATCATCAGCTATAGCAGCATTTGTGGTTACAATAGTTGGAAGGATCTTAGAAATAGCTGGAAAATCTGAACTAGGACCCACAAGAATGTCCACATTGACCGAGAGCATCGGAATATTAGTGGACTTTAGCTGATTCACATCACGCCTCAACTCAGCAATATCAGCCTTCAAGGTTATCACATCCTCCTACTGTCGACCTCCCTACTCACACGCCTCAACTCGAAAAGTGAGGGTGTCCAATGCTAGGCCATGAGTCGTAATCAACTTTCTCTACTCTCGCAACTTATCCCAGATAGGGGAAAGGGTAGCAACAATAGCCTGCTCAATTAACCCCAGGACAACTGCCTCAACCCGGGAGGCACACACATCGACTGAATGGGCTAGATGGCCCATCTTATATAGAATGGATTGTGTCAATGGGGGTCGAGATACAGCAGAAGCAACAACAGAAGTAGTAGGAGTGGAATAACTAGGTGTATCTAATGGCTCACCGACCTGAGCGGAAGGAGTAACATTTGTCTCCAAGGTCTCTAAATCTACAACAAGGGATGTGTCCACCGGGGCTGTCCTCCTCCACTTAGCCTCATCTCTAGTGTACTCTGCCTTGATCCTTTAGATGTCATTAGAGGAAGTGAGAGTCACTTCCATATCCGTCTTCGCCTTAAATGGCACTCTAGCTCGTTGGCACAACTCTATGATAAGCACAGGAATGGTAGGGAGTTCTGGATCTTCTTTGCCCTTATGTCCATCTCCTTCTCTATAATCAACCCAGGATTCAGTCTGTCCCATTCAAAGATACTCTCCAACAGAGTTGCCTTTGGGTGACAGAGGATAGGCTCATTTTGTGAAGGCATGAGTGTGCTGTTGATTAACCCGAACTAATATCTAGCAGCATTGTGCATGTATTTCCTTTCAATCTGGACCCCTGGCTGAATCCACAGAGGTATGATATCGGAGATCAATGGGTCTAACCACCCTTTAAAATCACTGACAGTTTTCTTCTAGATATTGTCCACCAAGAAATGGATTGTCTGAACTATGCAACCCAACACCTCATTTATGTATGTGCTGCTGCACTTGACCTTCTTACCCCACACCACAATACAATTAACTGGTACTGAAGAACTGAGCTTCTCCTTTTCTTTGCGATCGGTTTCCCGTACCCGTCTTAGAATTCCTGAACCCAAAAAGGTACATATGGGCCTTGGGGTTGTGTAAACCCCTCGAATTTGTGGAAACAAATTGTTCCCCACACAGCAGGATACCTATCAACTACCCCATCGTTGACAACCTTGTAATACCCCAGAAATTCTATGACTTCTGTTAGAGCCTCACCTTATGAATAATGACTTAAAAATAGTTAAAATGATGTTTATAAACTTAAACTAATGTAATTGACTTGTTTTGGAAGAGTAAAAGTCTAAACGTCAAGAAACGACCATGACGTCCAGAAACTAGAGAAGAATGTGTTCTAGTGTATCCTTAGGTTTTGGGCAGGTTTGGGAGTGTCGTATGATGGTATAATCTGGTGAAAAGGATTAAAATAGGTAAATATATATTCCTAGGGTCAACATGTTCGAATACAACTCCCTGGGGCCACCCTAAGGGTCCCCGAAGAGGACCCCAACCTTAGCCAAGCAAGCTGCCAAGGCAGCTTGCAGATTGCACTTGGAGGAAATAGTTGCGAGTCGCGCACTTGGTCCCCCAAGGAACAAAAATCCAGTTCGTGATGCGGTCATGTCGTGGACTCTACTATCTCAAAATTTAATTCCAAATTCTTCTGGGAACAGCTATGCGTCGCGGACTTGTTCCACGATGAAAATGCAGAAATTCAGAAATCTATTTTTACTTCATTAAAGAGTCCATTTAAGTGAGGAGTATTTAGGGTACTTTAGGGGACGTGTATTTAATGGTTTTTAAGTCAATTTACCTCACTTTTATCACTCAAACACAAAACCCCAAAGATCTAAACCTAAAGTTCCTCCTTCGCTCTATTCTCTCTCTTTTCTCAAGAACTTCATTGAAGAAGATTGGAGCTTCAAGAAGAAGACCAACTCTCCAAGGTTTCAACTCGGATTTTTGTGGTTAATTCATCTATAAGGTATGGTTTCTTATCACTCTTGGGATTCCTTTCCCCAAGAGGCCCCTTCAAGATGAATTTCAAAATCTCCAATTTCAAGGTTTCAATCCAAAAACGTGAGTCTTCTTTCTAAAGTGAAATTTATGTTATAAACTGACTTTAATTGATGTTATATGAACAATTATGGATGAATTTATGTTGTATTGGTGGTTTCTTGAAGAATTCCCCATGAGACCCATGTTTCTCATTCTTTTCCTACTTCTAACCCTAGCTTGTGTTGGATATTGATTGAAGGCTATGCATTGAATGTGATGTTATGTAATTCATGTTTGCATGATGATTCTACCCTAGGTTATGTATAAATTCTTTGAAATTAGGGTTGAGTCTTTTAATGAAGCCTTGAAGGCTATGAAGGGTATATGTCAAATGCTTATATTGATGTTGAATATGTTATTACTTCATGAATTACCTTGTATTATATATTGGTTATGAATTGCTTGGTAATTGAAGTATGGATGTCCCACGAAGGGCAAAAAGGTATGAAGGTTGGTTCTTCTTTGAACTCAAGTATGAAATGTGAATTACTTAGATTGTAATGATGTTATACCTAATATGTTATTGTGGTGTTGATGACCTAGTTTCCTCATCCTTAACCCTCTACACTTGAATTAGTTATGAAGTATGTATGTATATTATGGTATGATTGCTATATGATTGAAAGGTAGTTCTCATGATTGTAGTGTAATGTAAGGTGAAAGGATTACTCACTTGATAAGTGTTTCTAAGGTGAAAGGATTGTCACTCACTTATGAACACATATGAGCTATTATGATAAGATGTCTACATAAAAGTCTAGTAAAGGCTAATGTGAATTTATGTGATGACTAAAGATGATTACAAAAGGGAATCAGATGCTTATCACCGAAAAGGCATGTAAATGAGATGGGGGCCTCACGTTTAGTAAGTTCGGCTCCCACGTGGGTTTCCTCATGTTTAGCAAGTCCGGATTACCTACGGTATATGTTGTCTCATGAGATGGAAACCCCCACGTTAAGTAAGTTAGAGTTTCTATAAGCAATCTCCTTGACCCTTAACTATGTGCCCACATAGGACTCTAGCTTAGTGGATCCACCTAGATAGCTATGTACGAATGATTACACCTTAGGCAAGTGTTAACCCTCTCTTTTCGGTGTGGGAGTAGAACACCGGATTCCATGTAGCTCTCATGGTCTATGTCGGTCATTGCAATATTTCCTTAATGTAAAAAGTAAATGAAGGTATGAAAGGTGTGAACTCTTACTAGGGCTTTTTAAGGGTTTCTACATAGTGTAAAGGAAGGTATGAGACTTCTCTTGCACATTGCACTTGTGGGATCCTAAGAGATGGTTGTAGTAGTGTTCTCTTATGATTATGATTATTATGACTTATGTATGTTGAAGCTATGTTATGTATGATCATTATGAATGTGGTAAGTTATGATGACATATGATCTTATGAATGTATGCATGAAGTAGGTTGCTTAATGTGATACTTGGCTTTGAATAGGGTTATGGGGTTCTATTCTTTACATTGCACTAGTATTACTTGGGTTGTCTACATGTTGGGATGATATTATGTTTGTTTGGACTATGATACTTAATTTGTGTGCATATTGGATTTACTTGGCAAAAAGCATGTTTTAAATAAAATGTCCTTTTATGTATGTTTCAATGGTTTTTATGCATAGTAGCCATACTTAGTACGTGTGTTGTACTAACCCATATTTTCTCCCTTTTCCCAAACATTTAGGTTCGGGTCATTGAGGATTCAAGCTTACTTCTCAAGACACTTGGAGTTGCTTCACCAAGTTGGTGAGTCCTCAAGTATGATGACAAGACCCTATGACCTAGCTTCTATGTTTAGTTCTTTGCTTATGTTGAAAGACATTGTTGTACTTCCTATTTGCAAGACTTCTTATTGATGTAAGGGCTAAGTCCCATTTTCGATACTTCTATGTCTAGATGGTGCATTGTGACGAAGTTAGATTCTATTTTTCATTTATGAAGTGAAGTTGAACTTCCAAAGTAAAAGTTTTAAATTTTCCGTGATTTTATTCTATGATACTTGTTATGACGAATGCTAAGGGCTTGTATAAGACCTTTTCGAGGTTAAATACGCCGTTAACGACTAGGGGGTGCTCTCGGGTCGTTACAAACCTGGTATCAGAGCATAAGGTTGAGAATAATGTAGGATTCATGTCACAAGTTACCATGTCGAGTAGAGTCTTGTTCATGGGTGTGAAGCGCGCCACACTTATGAATGAGAGGCTACGAGATGCTTAGGAACTTTTACTCTTTTGTTATTCTATAGTCGTGCCCAAGAGTCTTAACTCTATTTAGTACGTTTCTTCAATCTTTCTCTTGTGCTTATAGGCAATGAATACAAGAAGGAACAACACAAGAAGGGCCGGTGAGGAGAATGTGAATGAGGCGATTCCCCCTCAAGCTCCTCAAAACCCTCAAGTTTCTATTGAACAAGGGGCTATGTCTAATGTTGAGATAAGGTCGGCTATTCATAATTTGACTCAAGTGTTGGCCACTCAAGTTGCAAGGGATGCTAGGGTGCAAGTGAACCCCAATGCTAGCACTACCGCTTCTAGGATAAGGGATTTCACAAGGATGAATCCCCCAACTTTCTTTGGCTCCAAAGTGGAAGAAGATCAACAAGGGTTCATTGATGAAGTGTTTAAGGTTCTAGAGGCTGTGAGTGTGTCTTCTCAAGAAAAGGCGGAGTTAGTCGCCTATCAACTCAAAGATATGGCACAAGTGTGGCATGAACAATGGAAGGAGGGGAGACCTATTAGAGAGGGTCCGATAAGTTGGGCTACATTCAAGATGGCTTTTCTTGATAGGTTTTTCCCCTTGGAACTAAGGGAGAGGAAAATGGAAGAATTCATCAACCTTCGTCAAGGGGGTATGAGTGTGAAGGAGTATGGCCTCAAGTTCACTCAATTGTCCAAGCATGCTCCTACTCTGGTGTCAAACTCTAGAGCTACAATGAACAAATTTGTTATGGGGGTGTCCGATCTTGTGGTGAATGAATGTAGGTCGGTTATGCTAATCCCAAGCATGGACATTTCTCGCCTTATGGTTCATGCCGAGCATATTGAGGAGCAAAATCTTAAGCGAATTGGTAGAGAATTGAAGAGGTCAAGGGCCGATGATGGAAATTCTTCTAAGGTTAGGTTTGAAATCCAAGATAAGCCAAAGTTCAAAAAGAGGTTTTCCAACCAAGGTCCTCCTAACACTCCAAGGGTCAACAAAGGTAAAGTGTCTACCCCCAGTCTCAAGAAGCAAGAGCTGGTGGTCCTTATGTTGATAAGCCTATTTGTACAAAGTGTGGTCGAAAACATGAAGGCAGGTGCCTAGTTGGCACGGGTAATTTCTATGGTTATGGTAAGAGCAGTCACATGAGGAGGGACTGCCCTATGCTAAAGGCTCAAAGAAGGGAAAATTCTCAAGCACAAGCAAGTGTCCCAAATCCCGATGCTCCTAAGAAGAATCACTTTTATGCTCTCCAATCCCGATGTGATCAAGAGAGCTCTCCGAATGTTGTGACCGGTATGCTACAAGTATTTTCAATTAATGTTTATCCATTATTGGATCCCGGTGCCAATTTGTCTTTTGTAACCCCTTTAGTGGCTATAAAGTTTGATATGCTTCCCGATGTCTTAGATAAACCCTTTTCGATTTCTACCCCAGTGGGTGATTCCATTGTTGCTAATAGAGTTTTTAGGGGTTGTTCTATATCTTTGCCCAATAGAGTCACTTTTTTTGATTTGGTGGAACTTGATATGTTAGACTTTGATGTTATATTGCGGATGGATTGGCTTCATGCTTGTTTTGCGTCCATAGATTGTAGGACCCGAATTGTGAAGTTTCAATTTCCTAATAAACCTATTTTAGAATGGAAGGGAGGAAATTCCATTCCTAGGGGAAGGATCATTTTATGTCTAAAAGCTTGTAAGTTGATTTCTAAGGGTTGTCTCTATCATGTTGTAAGGGTCAATGATCTTGAGTCCGAGATTCCTCCTTTAGAGTCGGTCCCCGTACTGAAGGATTTTCCGGAAGTCTTTCCCGATGACTTACCTGGGATTCCTCCCGAACGAGAAATAGATTTCGGCATAGATGTATTGCCGAATACATAATCCATTTCAATCCCTCTTTACCGGATGGCCCTGGCGGAGTTGAAGGAATTAAAAGCTCAACTCAAAGATTTGTTGGATAAGGGTTTCATCCAACCTAGTATATCTCCTTGGGGTGCACCGGTGTTATTTGTGAAGAAGAAGGATGGATCTCTTCGTATGTGTATTGATTACCGACAATTAAATAAGGTGACCATTAAGAACAAGTATCCACTCCCTAGGATTGATGACTTATTTGATCAACTTCTAGGAGCAAGTTACTTTTCAAAAATTGATTTGAGGTCGGGTTATCACCAACTTAGGGTGAGAGGTGTTGATGTTCCGAAAACAGCCTTTCAAACAAGATATGGTCATTTTGAGTTCTTAGTGATGTCCTTTGGTCTTACAAATGCCTCGGCGGCTTTCATGGACCTTATGAATCGTGTGTTTAAAAATATTCTAGACTCATTTGTTCTTGTCTTTATTGATGACATCTTGATATACTCTAAAAGTGAGGATGATCACATGAATCATTTGAGGATAGTATTGCAAGCCCTCAAAGATCACTAACTCTATGCTAAGTTTAGCAAGTGCGAGTTTTGGCTAAGATCGGTTGCTTTCCTTGATCACATTGTTTCTAGTGAGGGTATAGAAATTGATCCAAAGAAAACTGATGCGGTCAAAATTTGGCCTAGACCTTTGAATCCTTCCAACATCCGAAGCTTTTTGGGTTTGGCCGGTTACTACCTGAGGTTTGTTGAGGGATTTTCATCTATTGCATCTCCATTAACGGCCTTAACTCAAAAGAAGTCCAAGTTTGAATGGTCGGAATCTTGTGAAAAGAGCTTCCAATTATTGAAAGATAAGCTCACCTCCGCTCCGTTTTTGACCTTACCAGAGGGCACCGAAGGGTTTGTAGTAAATTGTGACGCTTCCCTAGTGGGTTTGGGTTGTGTCCTCATGTAGCATGGTAAGGTTATAGCTTATGCCTCGAGACAACTCAAGGTGGATGAGAAGAATTATCCAACTCATGACCTTGAGCTAGAGGCCGTAGTCTTTGCTTTAAAGATTTGGAGACACTATCTCTATGGGGTACATGTGGATGTGTTTACAGTCTTCAATATGTTTTTAGCCAAAAAGAATTGAATCTCCGACAAATGAGGTGGTTGGAACTCTTAAAAGATTATGATATGAGTGTCCTTTACCACCCCGAAAAAGCAAATATGGTTGCGGATGCTTTGAGTCGTATATCTATGGGTAGTGTATCACATGTGGAAGAAGAGAAAAAGGAGTTAGCCCGTGATGTACATAGGCTAGCCCGGTTGGGTGTCCGACTTGAAGATTCCCCAAAAGGAGGTGTCATGGTCCGTCATAATTCTGAGTCATCGGTTGTTGTTGGCGTGAAGTCTAAGCAACATCTTGACCCTATTTTGATGGAACTAAAAGAGTCAGTTCTCAACAAAGCAATAGAAACTTTCTCTCAAGGAGAAGATGGGGTGCTTAGGCACCAAGGAAGATTATGTGTGCCGGATGTGGATGGTCTAAGAGAGACAATCTTAGATGAGGCCCATAGGTCTCGATACTCCATCCATCTGGGAGCCACCAAAATGTATCGCGACTTATGTGAGATTTATTGGCGGAACGGAATGAAAAGAGACATAGAAGATTTTGTGGCTAGGTGCTCAAATTGCCAACAAGTCAAAGCCGAGGACCAAGGACCGGGAGGTCTAACTCAAGATATTGATACCCCCACTTGGAAGTGGGAAGAGATCAACATGGACTTCGTGGTAGGTTAGCCTCGAACCCGTAGGCAACATGATTTCATTTGGGTCATTGTGGATAGATTGACTAAATCAGCCCATTTCCTTCCCATCAAGGTTTCTTATTCGGCGGAAGTTGTACATTAAGGAGATTGTGAAATTGCATAGGGCCCCGTTGTCGATTATTTTGGATAGAGGTGCCCAATTTACTTCCCATTATTTGGAGGTCTTTCCAAAGTGGGCTTGGTACTCAAGTGAAACTTAGTATCACATTTCACCCTAAAACGGATGGTCAAGCGGAACGCACCATCCAAACCCTAGAGGACATGTTGAGAGCGTGTGTCATTGACTTCAAAGGTAATTGGGATGACCACATACCTTTAATAGAATTTTCCTACAACAATAGCTACCACTTGAGCTTTGCTATGGCACCCTTTGAAGCACTTTATGGTAGAAGGTGTCGATCTCCGGTTGGGTGGTTTGAAGTAGGTGAATTTGCTCTTCTTGGTCCCGAGGTAGTCTATGAGGCTACGGAAAAGGATCGACTTATAAGGGATAGGTTGAAAATGGCTCATAGTCGGCAAAAGTCTTATGCCGATAATAGAAGGAGAGATCTTGAATTCGAAGTAGGTGATTTGGTCTACTTGAAGATTTCACCCATGAAAGGGGTGATGAGGTTTGGTAATATGGGGAAACTTTGCCCCCGGTATGTTGGGCCTTATGAGATCTTGAAGCATGTCGAAATGGTCTCTTATGAGTTGACATTGCCCATCGAATTGGCCCCGGTTCATTCGGTATTCCATATTTCTATGTTAAAAAAGTGTATAGGTGACCCGGTGTCCATTCTCCCTCTAGAAGGTTTAGGGGTGAATGAGAACCTTTCTTATGAAGAGGTTCCGGTCGAAATCCTAGATCGTCAAGTTAAGAAGTTGAGGAATAAAGAGGTTGCCTCCGTAAAAGTCCTATGGAGAAACCACCTAGTTGAGAGTGCAATATGGGAGGCCGAGGCCGACATGAAGTCCCACTACCCTCATCTTTTTCCTCCTACTCCTAGCCATAGTTGAGGTTAGTAGTCTCTCTTAATTTGGTATAAATTGAAAATCATGTGTGCTGATGATTATGACATGATTTCCTTGTATGTGCATATTTTTGTGAAAATTAATGCTTAAGTTGTATTTTGAGTTTTCATGAATTTTGTTTCTCATGGTTGATATTGCACCCATAGATGTTGTGTGATGTTGTCTTCATGAGAGTTGTAATAAGCATGATTGATGTTGTCTTGTTAAAGAAATGTCTTGTTGATTGCTTAATATATATGTTTATGCTCATTGAATATGGAGAAGGTAGTTCCTCCTATACTTATGTGAAGTAAATAGTTTTAGGCATAGTGATGTTGTGGATTAAATTTCTATATGATATGATGACATGATGTTGTTGATGTGACTGGTTGTTGTGCTGCTAGTTTGAGTCATTGTCTCCCTAGAAAGAAGTCCAAGTGACATTCGGGGACGAATGTTCCTAAGGGGGGGATACTGTAAATCCCCAGAAATTCAATGACTTAAGTTAGAGCCTCACCTTATGAATAATGACTTAAAAATAGTTAAAATGATGCTTATAAACCTAAACTAATGTAATTGACTTGGTTTGGAAGAGTAAAATTCTAAACATCAAGAAACGACCACGACGTCCGGAAACTAGAGAAGAATGTGTTCTAGTGTATCCTTAGGTTTTGGGCAGGTTTGGGAGTGTCGTATGATGGTATAATCAGGTGAAAAGGTTTAAAATAGGTAAATATATGTTCCTAGGGTCAAAACTTTTGAATACGACACCCCGGAGCCACCCTAAGGGTCCCCGAAGAGGACCCCAACCTTAGCCAAGCAAGCTGCCAAGGCAGCTTGCAGATTGTACTTGGAGGGAATAGCTGCGCATCACACACTTGCTCCCCCAAGGAGCAAAAATCCAGTTGGTGATGCGGTCGTGTCGCGGACTCTACTGTCTCAAAATTTAATTCCAAATATCTTTTGGGAACAGCTCCGCGTCGCGGACTTGTTCTGCGACGAAAATGCAGAAATTCAGAAATCTATTTTTACTTTATTAAAGAGTCCATTTAAGTGAGGGGTATTTAGGGTACTTTAGGGAACATGTATATAATGATTTTAAGTCAATTTACCTCACTTTTATCACTCAAACACAAAACCCCAAAGATCTAAACCTAAAGTTCCTCCTTCTCTCTATTCTCTCTCTCTTCTCAAGAACTCCATTGAAGAAGATTGGAGCTTCAAGAAGAAGACCAACTCTCCAAGGTTTCAACTCGGATTTTCGTGGTTAATTCATCTATAAGGTATGGTTTCCTATCACTCTTGGGATTCCTTTCCCTAAGAAGCCCCTTCAAAATGAATTTCAAAATCTCCAATTTCTAGGTTTCAATCCAAAAACGTGGGTCTTCTTTCTAAAGTGAAATTGCTGTTATATGAACAATTATGAATGAATTTATGTTGTATTGGTGGTTTCTTGAAGAATTCCCCATGAGACCCATGTTTCTCATTCTTTTCCTAATTCTAACCCTTGTTTGTGTTGGATATTGATTGAAGGCTGTGAATTGAATGTGATGTTATGTAGTTCATGTTTGTATGATGATTCTACCCTAGGTTATCTATAATTTCTTTCAAATTAGGGTTGAGTCTTTGAATGAAGCCTTGAAGGCTATGAAGGGAATATGTCAATTGCTTATATTGATGTTGATTATGTTATTACTTCATGAATTACCTTGTATTACGTATTGGTTATGAATTGCTTGGTAATTGAAGTATGGATGTCCTATGAAGGGCAAGAAGGTATGAAGATTGGTTCTTCTCTGAACTCAAGTATGAAAGGTGAATTACTTAGATTGTAATGATGCTATACCTAATGTGTTATTGTGGTGTTGATGACCTAGTTTCCTCATCCTTAACCCTCTACGCTTGAATTAGCTATGAAGTATGTATGTATATCATGGTATGATTGCTATATGATTGAAAGGTAGTTCTCATGATTGTAGTGTAATGTAAAGTGAAAGGTTTACTCACTTGCTACGTGTTTCTAAAGTGAAAGGATTGTTACTCACTTATGAACACATATGAGCTATTATGATAAGATGTCTATATAAGAGTCTAGTAAAGGCTAATGTGAACTTATGTGATGACTAAAGATGATTACAAAAGGGAATCAGATGCTTATCACTGAAAAGGCATGTAAATTAGATGGGGGTCTCACGTTTAGTATGTCCGGCTCCCCACGTGGGTTTCCTCACGTTTAGCAAGTCCGGATTACCTACGGTATGTGTTGTCTCATGAGATGGAAACCCCCACGTTTAGTAAGTTAGGGTTTCTAAAAGCAATCTCCTTGACCCTTAACTATGTGCCCACATAGGACTCTAGCTTAGTGGATCCACCTAGATAGCTATGTACGAATGGTGACACCTTAGGCAAGTGTTAACCCTCTCTTTTCGGTGTGGGAGTATAACACCGGATTCCATGTAGCTCCCATGGTCTATGTCGGTTATTGCAATATTTCCTTAATGTAAAAGTAAATGAAGGTATGAAAGGTGTGAACTCTTACTAGGGCTTTTTAAGGGTTTCTACATAGTGTAAAGGAAGGTATGAGACTTCTCTTGCACATTGCACTTGTGGGATCCTAAGAGATGGTTGTAGTAGTGTTCTCTTATGATTATGATTATTATGACTTATGTATGTTGAAGCTATGTTATGTATGATCATTATGAATGTGGTAAGTTATGATGAAATATAATCTTATGAATGTATGCATGAAGTAGGTTGCTTAATGTGATACTTGGCTTTGAATAGGGTTATGGGGTTCTATTCTTTACATTGCACTAGTATTACTTGGGTTGTCTACATGCTGGGATGATATTGTGTTGGTTTGGACTCTGATACTTAATTTGTGTGCATATTGGATTTACTTAGCTAAAAGCATGTTTTGAATAAAATGTCCTTTTATGTATGTTTCAATGGTTTTTATGCATAGTAGCCATACTTAGTACGTGTGTTGTACTAACCCATATTTTCTCCCTTTTCCCAAACATTTAGGTTCGGGCCATTGAGGATTCAAGCTTACTTCTCAAGACACTTGGAGTTGCTTCCCCAAGTTGGTGAGTCCTCAAGTCTGATGACAAGACCCTATGATCTAGCTTCTATGTTTAGTTCTTTGCTTATGTTGAAAGACATTGTTGTACTTCCTATTTGCAAGACTTCTTATTGATGTAAAGGCTAAGTCCCATTTTCGATACTTCTATTTCTAGATGGTGCATTTTGACGAAGTTAGATTCTATTTTTCATATATGAAGTGAAGTTGAACTTCCAACGTAAATGTTTTAAATTTTCTGTGATTTTATTCTATGATACATGTTATGACGAATGTTAAGGGCTTATATAAGACCTCTTCAAGGTCAAATACACCGGTAACGACTAGGGGGTGCTCTTGGATTGTTACAAACCTCTTCTCCTCCAGAATTGTTCTCAAACCGGTAGACTTTAACCTGTTCATCGAGCATTGAGAAGGAGCTTGGGGTAAGGGCACTTCTGGTGCCTGGGTTGATTTCTTTGTTGGAGGTGGTTGAGGATTCATGGTTGTTGGGACTCTTTCCGAATCATGCAACACTTTGGAGTGCAACTCAGCTCGTCTCCGTTTGAGGGTTTGATCGCCAACTGGTTCGGACTCTGAGACTGGAGTCTTGGACCAAGGATCTTCCCTACTTTCAGACTCAGAAGTAGTGAGGTAGGTGGAGTAGACACCCATGCTGTTGGAGCTGGAACTGCTTGAACTTGGCTCTGTAGGTTTTTTGCCATTTTATGTACCTTTCCCCTATGTTGGAGGAAGTTTTTGTCCCGTTGGTCTTGGAGGAGCAACCTCTGTTTCATTAACCACCCTTTTCACTCTCTTCTGAGGTGGTGGACCCTTTCCAGGAACTTTTGGTCTAGCCAAATTTGTAAAACAACACAAATCAAATAAATGCGGTTGCAAAGGGTTAATGAATCAATCATGGCAACAAAATGCAGAAAAGCACACCGATGAACTCGGCGAGTCGCCAAACTCATTTGGTGAGCCTTAAAAAGCTCACTGAATATTATAAATTAAGATGTCAGAAATTCAGCACAAAACAGCGATGAAAAAGGTTATTCAGCGAGTCACCGAACTTGATCTGCTATGCAAAGGTTACTCACCGAATTTTATAGAGTAAATACCAAAAACTAGGCTTCAAAAGGGCGAGAACAAAGGCATTCAACGAGTCGTCGAGTCAACTCAGCGATCACATTCGTATCGCCGAATGTTACAGAACCTAACAATTATATTTTTAGGAAAAACTGCGATGAAAGGAATCAGTTGGCGAATCGTTGAGTCATTTGGTGAGCTTGACTAAGCTCGCCTAATGGCCTCTCGTGCCAGATTTGTACCCCCGACACCCAATTTTCAACGCGCAATTAATGATAACCAAATTAATGCTCCATCTATGCAATTCACCCCTAGCTGACATAATTACCAACCCTGGCGTACTCAGACTTCCCCCAAATTACCTAGAATTGACCAAACAACGACTTTTTCACTTGAGAACGATGTCACCGAATCTATCATTGGGAAAATTAAGTTGTTTAGTGCAATCCGGGTTCCTCAAACTTAACCCACAGAGTGCCCAACATTCACACCCACAAAGCCACAATTTTTAAGCAATTTAAACACGAAATTCAAACTACGGTTGGTTAAACATGATATCTAAAACGTTTGATTAACAACCGAAAATTCAAAACCAATTAGGCACACAAAAATATATGATAGATTCAATAACTACGCATAGGCGTTCTAAAAATATGACATGAAATCAAATTTAATTCATATCACCAACCTCAGAAGTAGACAAATGAATGATGAGGGAAAAACAAAGAAAAACAAAGCAATGGATTCGAAACACACAACAATAACCACGTAAAAATTTAGTAAGACTAAGATCTAAAATGAAGTTAAGATAGTGAAAGAGTCTAAAAAGCCAAAATAAGGAGAGGTTTTGCATTTAAAACGGTTGGAAGCCTTTTGACCCTTCAGTTCGCGCCTTAGTCGGTGATGGACACTTATGTCGCCGATCCACTTGGCGACATGCCGAATGAAATTTTTTCCGTCGAAGTTACTAGACCTCCAACCATTTGGTTGGTCAAAAAGGTGATCTACATCGGAATCGCCGAACCTCTCGGTGATTCACTAAGCCTCTCAGCGATTTGCTGAGTGGGTTCTGAGCTCGCTCAATTGCCTATTCTCCCAAACGTTGAATTTTAAACCTGCACATCCAACAACCGTTATTCAAATAACATAAACTAAAACTTGAGTTTCCTCTCAAGAAGCACCTTATTTAATGTCGTGGAACGATGAATAGATACTTTCAAGCTTCATTCTTTGGGTTAACCATGGTATCACTTGGTAGACCCCCTTTTGGCCTTGGATTTAAATGAGTTGACATCTGACCCATCTGTGTTTCCAATTGCTTAATAGACACCGAGTGTGATATAACCATTTGGTTCAAAGAAGAGAAGTCATCTTTCATTTCTTTTAACACCATGTCCGATCCTTCCACTTTTTTTAGAATATGAGCAAGTATATCTTCGATGCAGAAATTTTCAGGATCAGCCTTTGGCTCTTTTGGCATTTGACGGTCATGGGGAGGCACATAGAGATCTTTGTTGCCATCCCAAACTCTCCAATTTGTACCATGGTCATGCCATTGCCTATCTCGGTATCTTCAACCATCATCGTGATCCCTGTTCCAACCTTGATTCACACCCGACCTTGGATAGTTTGGATGAGAACCCCCTACCTGATTTGCCAAGAACTGTACTTCTTCATTGTACTTGGCCTCAAAGTGTGCTTCATCGCGATTTACTCCACTATTAATTTCGACCGCATTCACAGCCTTGGAACCACTTCCCGTGACATGTTTCGTCAATAGGTCCATTTGGGTCATCATTTTGGCCATGTTTTCATCTCGCTCTTAGTTCTTTTCCAGTTGTTCCTTTGTCATCCCAAAATTCAAATGAGACACCAAATCTTCTCTTGTGTACCATGCACGATTGATTTTCGTCATCTCATCAAGGGTTGATGCTATGTCAAATGGTTTTCTCATGATTCCACCTCGAATGAGCTGGTCTGCAACACCCTTGTTGACCGTGTCAAGGCTCCGATAAAAATATTGCAATAACACATTGTCCAGTAACCCATAAGTTGGACATCGAAGCAACAACTATTGGAACCTCAACCATGTCTCATGGATAGGCTCGTCATCAATACGGTTGAAGTTTTGAATACTATCCCTCAACTTGACCATCTTCGAATGAGGGAAAAATATTTCATAAAATTCATCGGTGAGCTCCTCCCAAGAAGTGATTAAATCCCTTGGTAGTTCGGTCAACCACTTCGTTGCTTCCCCCATTAGAGAAAAGGGAAACTAACGAAGTCGGACTAACTCTGGAGTGATGTTCTTGAAAGAGAACGACCCATACACATCCACGAAGTTTCGGATATGGTCATGAGGGTCCTCATGAACAAGTCCTCCAAAGAGACCTTTCATTAGCAATAACTGCAACATTGTGCTAGTCACATGAAACACCGCATTGCCCACGCTAGGAGGCAATCGAATAGCACCCGCACTTTCCAAAGGATCCTCTTTGACATCATGCAAATTTCCAATGTCATCGTTGTTCCCAAGTTAGTTGGATTTACTCCCATTGACACTCATCTCATCAGTTGTTTTAGAGAAGCCAACAAAGAAAACAAATAAGATAATTCAACTACAACAAAATCAGTTCACGACTAAACTTCAATAAAAGAATTCTAAATACCACTCCCCGGCAGCGGCGCCATTTTTTGATAACACTCAACTACACTTCATTCAATTCTAAGTGAAAGCGGTCGCTAACAAATATAAACCCAACTAAGAGTTGGGGTCGATGTCACAGGGAGTGATACAATAGAGAATTTGATTAAGAAGTAAAATTGTGTCCTAATCATTTGTAGAAGTAGAGGTTTCACAACGTTAAAGTAAATCGAAAAGTTTTGATTATTAATATGGGGAATTTGGGTAACCAAATTACGACTACCAAAATAGGAAGTAAACAAATCGAGAGAGATACTTGGGAGTGTGATAAGTTGAATGTTGATTTTGCATAATGTATGATTACTAGTTACTCAAACATGTTGAATCTCAGTGGGTAGACTAGATTTTGAGTGCAATAGCCATTTCTCAATCAACTATTGTGAATCAAGTGAGTTCTTTCAAACCTGAACAAGCGAAACACAATCGAACAACCCAATTCCTTGATTAATTCACTTTTTCAATCTAAATTTGTAAGAATGCAATCAAACCCACTTTCTCAAGCTAGATTCTTAAAGATGCAATCAATACAATCATGAACTAATAGTTCAACTCTAATACGTCTTTCTCAAGAAAGTATAGAGTACTAAACTAGAATTGCATTTGCAACTACAATTCTTCAATTAGAACAAACAATAAATTAAACCCACTTCAAAACAACAATAAAATCAGTAACTAACAACACTCATTAGCTAATTAGTGCATTCAACTACATAATCATACCCCCAATTATAGGGGTTTTAGCCAAGCATAGTGAGAAATAAGAAATCATTACCAATGAAGTTTTCCATCTGAATAGACAATGATCTGCATATCCCAAATGCTGAAATTTAAGCTAAAAATCTCACAATCTTTAAATATCTACTTAAAAATATACAAACAATGTTCTAGAATGTAAAAACTCAAAAATGGAAAAGTGAACAATGTGAGAACTCCTTCTCTTCTTTTCAAAATTGCATTTATAATTCATAGGGAGTATTATATAGCATGGATCTAGAATACATATATTTATAGTATAGCATGCAATATTCATAGCTTTAGCCTAGAATTGATTAGTTATATTGTTAGCAATCATCATAGTTATAGCCATTTCATGAAGGGTTCTATTTTTTCTTTCTTCTACTCCAATTTGTTAAGGAGTCTTGGGAGCAGAAATTGTGGTCAACCCCATGAGATTGACAATATTAAACAAAATTAGAATTGTCAAATTCAGTTCCATGTAGTTACTAGTTGTTTATCAAGTTTCTATTGAACTTTTCTTATTAATGTGAAGAAGGCTTCAAATGCATCGTCCTTTGAAGCAAGAAAATGGTGTACCTTGTATAGTCATCTATTACCACAAACAAATACCTTTTTCGACCTTTACTCTTGACTCTCATAGGTCCGCATATATTTATGTGCACTAGTTCTAAGGACCTGGTTGATCTTACCACCTGTTTAGATTTGGAAGATGATTTTACCTGTTTTCCTCGAGTACATGCTTCACAAATATCTTCTTCTTTAAACTTAATTTTAGGAAGTCCTATTACTAAGTCTTTAGAATAAGTTTGTTTAATTGTGCGTGACTCACATGACCTAGGCGTTTATGCCATACTAAAGGATCTCTGTCCATTACACTTAGGCATATAAGATTTTCAGCAGGTACCTTTGTAGTATCTACAATATATACATGCTTATATCTTTGTCTAGTTAAGAAAGTTTCCTTTGTTTCAAGATTTATTACTTCAACTCTTGTGGAAGAGAAAATTACCTTGTTTCCTTTATCACAAAGTTGTGATATACTTAGCAAGTTGTGATTCAAGCCTACAACATGATACACATTTTCGATTGAGTGTTCATAAGTCTTACCTATATTTTCAATGCCTTTAGTCTGGCCTTTTTGTCCACTGCCAAATGCTTCCATTCCACCTTTTCTTTCTTTAAGTGAGATGAATTTTGATTTATCTCCAGTCATGTGCCTTGAGCAAGCGCTATCCATATATCAGTTTTGCTTGCTTCCTCTCACCTTTTCCTAAAAATTTCAAGAGTTAGATTTTGGAATCCAGATTAACTTGGGTCCTTTATTTTGATCAAAAGGGTGAATAAGATACTTGTATATCCAGTTAGGCTTTTTGTTCTTTAGTGCATATATGTTCCTATGATAAGTGTTAATTTTAATATTTTTGGTAGTAGATAGGTGTTTCTAGAGTGACCCATGTTACCACAAAGTGTGCAGACTCTAGGAGTCCCATTCATAGTTTGATTATTAAAAACTATTCTAGATTTTATGTTAGGGTGTTAGTTCCCATATGGGTTACAATCATGGAAGAGTTAGTTCATTTATTTGCTTTTTCAAGCTCATATTTGATTCTAGCTAATTCAAAATTCATTCTCCTAGATTTTTTTTTCCTGACAATAATTCGTCTTTATGTCTTTTGACATCCTGTTCACACATGGGTTGATCACTCTCCTCATATTTTTCCTTGCCAATGACACTTAATTTTAAAATTTCAATTTTGAGCAACAGGTTACAAGAATCAAGTTGATGAGTATTTTGAAGCAGAGCATTGTTCTTTTCTTTTAACTCGGTATTGAGTTTTTCAAGATCAATATACTCAAACATTAGACTAGTCATAGAAGCTACCAACTGATTCTTGTCCCTGCTCAATTAATCCTGTATGGTAATTATGATAGTGAGCATTAAAGATAATATTTTTTTTAAAAAGGGCCAAAACTAACCTTGAACAATAGGAAAATGTCTAAAAATACATTTCATCCATATTTTGATTAAAAAAGCCCTTCCATTCACCTTTTTGGCTCACTTATACCCTTTCATTCACCTTTTTGACTAACTTTATACCTTTATGACTAACAACCAACGATTTTTTTAAAAAAAAAATATTTATTATGTGTCATTTTCTTATTGGATAAAATAAAAATCACATCTCTATTAATTTTCCCCTCCATAATTTATTCAAATAAAAAAAAAAAAAAAATAAATATA
>JAJOOH010003719.1:0-46539 GCA_029582605.1 Solanum gracilifrons | reverse complement strand
TTGAGTATAAAACAAGTATGAAAACAGGTTGTTGCTAATCTTCACTTTGTATAAATTTTGTATATAAAGTGATAATAATAGATTAACCAAATATCAAAGTTATTTTTAAAGAACCATACCTTAATCGGGTGAATTCTTTTCAAGAGAATCGACTCCTTGATTTTGTGTACATTTTAAGTGGAACAAATATTTTAGGAAAAAGTAGTTTGCAAATAACTCATATAGGCAGCTATGAGACATAAACATAAACATGATAATTATAAAACTAATATAACAATAGATTTTCAACATATATCATCAAAATAATATAAACCTTGAACTGGGAAAAACTTTTCATGGGTTGGAGTTTCACTTGACTTTTGTTTTGATGATCTGAATTCTTCAATAAGCAACTTCATTGAATCATCAATATAAGCTTTCAAATCCTTTATATGATCATCAACTTTTGTCCTTAAATCTTTCAAATCTTCCCGGACCTATGTAAAAAAAAAAAAACTATCAAAACATGTATACGATTATATAAACATGGTAAAATTTTCCCTTACATTCACAATTTCATTCTTTAATCTTAAATATCTTTCTTCATCGGTTAAAACCATCTTAACCCCTTCATCCTGATTATTTGTGCTTTCTGGCATGATTGAAGGATCCATGTCAGCCAGCTCCACATCTGTCAGTACTATGTTTGAAAACTTGATCTAGCATTAAAAATTCAAATGAAAAAACATTTCAAACAAAGAGATTATAGACATAATTCAAGAAATAAAATTCTTATAATCAAACCACATGAACACACTTACCTGATTTCCGTATTTTCTAAACATTGTATTCTTTAAGAATTCAAAATAAATCAACGAATCAGATGTCCGCCAATTGAGTATCCGCGGAGTGGTGGTACATATGCGAGTTGCAACAGAACGATCAACCTTAGAGCAACACTCATAAAACAATATTTGTAAGGCAAGATGAAATCCACCAAACTTGAATGATGATGGATTTTTTCCAAGTTTATGGCTACAATTTTTAAGCAGTGTGCGAAAACAAAGGTTCCCCCATGGATAATCTTTATACTCCCCAGTTTCAACCAAGTCAAAGTGCAATTTCGATACAAAATTGCTGTTTGGTTCAGCAGAAAGTAAGAAAGTCTCAATAAAGTATACCAATGCCATTTTGAAGACATCTCCAGGCTCTATAAAATCTTTGGCATTAAAAGCATTAATAAATTCCGACTTTCTAACTTGTTTTATTCCAGGAAAGTACTGTGCTAGCAGCCTGTTTGGAGAATCTGGATCTGAATAAAAATCACTATCCAAACCACATTTTAACCCAGTGATAACAGCAAATTCTCTAATTCCAAATTTAAGCTCAGTATCATTTACATTCACAATGAACATATCATCTCTATCATTCTTTGTTTCAACAAGCAAAAGGCTGCGTAATAGTTGTGGCTGAACCTTTATATGTGGCATGTCCAAAAATAAACCAAAAGGAGATTCCTTAAACTGTAGAAATTGTTGGTCGTTAAGACGATTCCTAATGTCATCACAAACATCCATATTGGTGTAGGAACACCAATGAGTATATTTCTTCTTTTCCTGGAGTAAAAAAAGGTACTTTTTAAAAAAAATAAAAAAAACTTGTGTATACTTTTGATATAAAAATTGATCATGAGCTAATTCAAGAAATAAATTCAAGCAATACATACTATATACTAACAAACAACAACATTATGAATACGTTTGATATAAAATTGGTAATACCAAAGAGATAATCAAAATAAATTACTTGTTACATGATTTAAAAACAAAGAGGAAATGACCATTTCAATAGACACAATATACTCACATACAACAACATTAATTCACACTGATGTATCTAATTGATATAATATCAGATTTTTTTTGGTTATGAGATAATAATGAATTATAAAAGTCTATTTCATACTTTATAACCACCTGATACTCAAAACCACATCAATAAACTCAAATTCTTATGCCAAAATTGTATATACAAACGAACATAAATCAGACACATACAAAAATTTATGTTTAAATATCTCCATCAATGAAAATAACATGCAAAGAGTAAAATAATAAAATCATGAAAATATGTTCATTTAATACCTTTGGAACAACTTTTCCACTTCTGAAATTGAACTTCTTCGCGCGCACCTTAATTTTTGGATTTGGGGCTCTAGAAGTCTCACCCTTCATATAGTTCTTGTCCTTAATGTAACTTGATTCTGGCACAAAATCTGAATCCGAATCATCCGAACATGTATACACAACACTATTGCATTTTCTTTTTTTTTCTTGTTGCTTGGTTGAACTAATTTGAATAGGAACATTTTCACTTTCATTATTCTCCAAACAATCTTTCTCAAGTGATTGTGATATCAAATTGAAGCTTGGAGGTTGACTCAATCCATGATTGTTACTAAATCTAGGGCTTTTTCTAGGGGAAAGGTTAGATTTCAAATATCTCTTCATGATTGTTAATATATAATTTAAAAAACACAAAGACTAAGAATGAAGGACATGCAGATAATGGGAAATTGAAAACAAACTTGAAGTTATTCTCTGCACTAAACGTGTGTAGTCAATCAAATACATATTCTCACCACTTCCTATGCACACTTTCAAAAACTGCTAACTTCTTAATTAATTAATAATCTAAATTAATTATTAAAAAATGGCTTATTAATTAAACGTGCAGACACATGTTCAGTGCAGACACATACAAAAAGTTAGCAGATTTATTAATTAAACTGCTAACTTTCAAAAATGGCTTATACAAAAAATGGCTTATTAATTATTTAAAAAATGGCTTATTAATTATTTTAAAATGGCTTATTATTTAATAAGGAAGCGTGTTCCTAGGCAGACTTTCGAAACATGTGCAGACACCTACAAAAAGTCACCTTAATTAATTATTGATTTAAATATACATTAATTATTAAAAAAAGTTCAATGGCTTTATAATTGAAACGTGTGCCATTAGACTACTTTCTAGGAGCACTTTAAAAAAATAAAAATAAAATTATAAATATAAATTAATTATTAAAAAATCAAAAAGCCTCATTGAGAAACGTGTGCAGTAACCATTTCCTAGATACACGCTTCCATATTAATTTACATTAAATAATTTAAATAAATATTTATTAATTATTAATTAATTCAAATCTGTCATCAGTAGTAATTATTATGTTATATTACTAATTACTAATAGGTACCGGTAGAAGATGTAATATATGTTCTATTATGTCTATGTAAATTAATTATTCCTTGTATTATTCCAATGTCTAGTATTGTGATAAAACACTGTAATGGTTAAATTTTGCCCCTTCAAATTTTTCGTGAAAATATTCCCACCATTTTAAAAGTTCAAAGGATTTCCCTCATCCTTAAAATTGATATAAGTTCATAAGGTTATCCGCCGCCTCTACACAAATCCTCATGAACCTCACCAATTCCTTATCGATGAAATTTGCAGTAACATCTAATTTTCCTCAAATGTGTTCTTAATATATCAATGTTTGCTTCAATGAATTTAAACGAGGAATAAGAAATATCAACAAACTTAAATTTCAAGCATATAGTGTTTCAGGTTTGCTCTGTAGTGCTATTTATACATCTAAAATTAGATGTATTCAAATCTTAAACATTTTGATACCAATTTTTCATATTTGAAGAATTCCTTTTGGGATTTGTTACTTCCCAATATACACGCAAGTGTACGTGGTTGCGCAGGTAACATAGATTCTTAAATAAACGAGTTATCTTTCCCAAGGGACATATGATCAACTTATATTCACTTAATTCTACAACTAAAAGTAAAAAGTAACATTTTCAAGAGTGGATAATTTATTGTTTATCTACTAATAATTATGCACTAATTGAAAGTAACCAATTGTGAACGACTTTGATATAATGTTTCAAGCAAGTTAAAAGCAATTCCAAGGCTGCAACATATAAAGAATATCATGTATCATATTATTGGCTTAGAACTAATTTCAGTTGTCAAGTTACTGGTTTATAGGGTTGATGATATGATCTGGGTTATACGCCTCTCGTTGCCTTACCCCAGTTAGCTATTTAACTACATCGTTGAGCGGGGATAAATAGACTAACTGACGAACATTTATAATTAATGGGTGGACCGAGCTCTCTACATTCTCTGGTCTATCTAACCTCTCCTCTCCTGATTTTAAGATTAGACAATGGATTTATCTTATGGTGCGCAAGCATAAAATACTAAAACAAGAATATAGAAGCAACTTGCATTGACAATCGAAAATTAATTCAACAACCTCAAATAATCAACAATCAATTTGTAGCTACATCCCCAGAACTAGGGCGTTTAGCTACTCGTTGTTGGTGTTTTCTTAAAAATGGGGCAGCACAAACAGATTGAAAATGTCTTTCAATGGATTGAAATGACTTTCAATAGCTTTCAATACTTTTATTAAGCATTGAGGGGGATTAAATAGCCAACATAAAACATATAATCTACATAATTTAAAATTTAAACAACCTAAAATATCTCAACAAAATAAACAAACTAACTAAAATTCAAAATTCAAATTTATTCAAACTAAATAACTTATTTTGCTAAAAGTTACTGCAGTAACTAAAAGCAAACTTCAACACTCCTCCTTTGCTTTAGTTACTGCAATTGAAAAATAATGCTCCTCCTCAATTTTTGATTTGGTAGTTGATGCTGAATTTTTTTCATTGTTTTTGAACTTGCAAAATTTCTTCTTTTTTCTTTTTCTTCTTTTGATTTTGTTCTTCAAATACACATGCGATGACATTGTCTTGTGTAGAGGTTGTAAGGGTTTTTCTTCCATCATAACTTCCCACAGATCATAGTCTTCAAGATATGATTTCATTTTCACTGACCAAATCTGATAGTTTTCACCAGTGAAATTTTTTGGGGCATTCAAAGAGAGACTGCTTCTTGCCATTATTTTGGTTTAAAAAGTTGGTTTAGAAAAGCCTCTGCGTTGAAAAATGCACTGGTTGAAAAGGTAGCCCTGATGGGTTAAAATGGGTAGCCCTGACGGGTTAAAAAGGTAGCCCTGACGGGTTAAAAATGTATGGTAGTTCTTTGGAAGATTTCACAGATCCCTTAAGATCAATGAAGCTCTTGATACCACTGTTGATGTTTTTTTTTAAAATGGGGTAGCACAAAAGATTGAAAACGTCTCTCAATGGATTGACATGACTTTCAATAATTTTATTAAGCATTGAGGGGGATTAAATAGCCAACATAAAACACACAATCTGAATAATTTAAAATTTAAACAAACCTAAAATATCTCAACAACATAAACAAACTAACTAAAATTCAAAATTCAAATTTATTCAAACTAAATAACTTATTTTGCTAAAAGTTACTGCAGTAACTAAAAGCAAACTTCAACACTCATGCTATTAGAAAACAAAAAAATACAATAGTTCGGCAATTTCCGGAAAATAAAAGAGTTAATGGATTAAAACCTAGTACAAACTTGAATTCTTGCTCTTGCACAATAAATCAAAAAGTCGACCCTCAGAATGGAGCCCTAGGAGTCTATTTATAAGAGTTAGAAAAGTTGGAGTCAAATCCCACTACAATTAGGAATCCTATTTAATGATTTTTTAGCTGGAAAAGTCGGCATTTCCTTGGCGTGTCACGCCTGCCATCACGTCACAAAGGCGCCTGCATTCTTGAAGTCCTGGCGCGTCGCGCCCAGCAGTGCGCCCCAAACATGTCCCAGTCAGGCATCCTCTGGCGCGTTACGCCCAGCAGCGCGCCCCAAACATGCCCCAGTTCAGTATCCTCTGACGCGGCGCGCCTCTCAGCACGCCCAACACTGCTGATTTTTGCCTTGGTTATTTTCTTGCTCATTTTTTCTCCTTCTTTCTTCGGTCCAACTCCAATTTCATCGAGAGTTCCTGAAACATCTAATCATATGTGAGTACATAATCATCAAGTTACACCAAAAATCAAGCTAACAATTAAAGATCATTCTTCAATTTAATCAATTCATGGGGAATATTGACAACTTAGGCCTATAAATATGCCTAAGATCCCCACCCCACACTTAGACTTTTGTTTGTCCTCAATCAATTTTCAAACTTATCAACTCTTTTTCATAACCCTTGAACTTATCAACCCCTTCAAATCAACCAAACATTTTTTTTATCATTATCTTGTAGTTCACTTTGGATGCAACAATTCATAACATTTATACCAAGTACAACACATGCTCAAAGAATGACTCTTTTGTTATTTTTCCGGGCTAATGCAAACTCATACCACACATCAATTAGATAATCCTACACATGCCATGAATGCCCTCACTTGTTTATGTTAAGTAAAGCCTTTCACTCAAACAATTTCAAACTCTACAAGGCCTATTTTTTTCAAGTAATCAACTCACTCTCACAAAAAAAATTCTTACTTTCCTCAACATACCATAAGCTTGCCCATAGTGTGTTCTTACTTTCGCATTATACTTCTCAAGGAATCAAGAGGACTTTCATTTGGTTGTGATGTCGGCTTAAGGTAGGGATGGAATATTTGGCAATCATTTTAGTGACTACACCTCCCTAATGCACATGTTATTATTTTGCCAACAATCTCCTTCATAGCTTTTCCTTCCTCCTAGTATACACTTCATGACTGCATACCCCCTTTGTTGCTCCATATATATTTGCCCTTTATTTCTTTTTCATTATATAATTTTTATTTTTTTATTTTTTTATTTATGCCTTTGCACTAGCCATTCAAACTTCAGATTTTAACATCCGAGTAAGGTACACATTATCCTTGATAGGATCAGGGCCAATGTCTTGAGCATAGTTCTAAATTAGCCACCCTCAATTTTAGTCAAGGTGCACATTGTCACTAAGGACCAGGGCCAAAATAGAATTTTCTTTCCCACACAATGTAGCAATTCACCCTTAGCTATATCAACCAACATTTTCCAACCCTTCTTCTTAACATAGTGCATTAAGGATTTTCATAGGATCAAAAGACTTGGTATCAAACAATGGGTATCGGCTTATCATGTGGTTTATCAATAAACAAGGCTAAAAGCTCAATGGGGCTCACTAGGGATAAATTCAATGGTAGGCATACAATTATAGTTAAGAATTGGCTATTCCAAAGAAATGCCTCAATCACATTCCCTAAGTCATACAAGCTACTAATTTAACACACACAAGGCAAGTAAGTTAAGAAAGAACCAATCAATTCTCACCACACATGGCATTATGACACATATAAAGATATATCAACTAACATGCTCATACAAGTTGCATTACGGTATTACTACACAATTAAGCCCATTTCAATTTTATTTCAAGTCAAACTTAAGAACACATGCTAATTACAAGGTCAACCATCTATTGCATTTGTCCAAGTATTACTACCCATAACGTTTAGCTAATTATTCGGAAATAGCATCAAAAGACCAAGGTTGGTGTTTCAATCCTACTCCTCTATGTGACTAATTTTCCCTGAAGACGATCGTCATCCATCTATCATTGGGAACTGTCACTCCTAAGACGACTCTAAGACTCAATAAAGCAATAAACTAATTCTATACGATTCAAAGGGACAATCCTCAGTAAAAGTACCGAAAACAAACTCTGAGGAACCCAAAAGAAAAATTAAACTAGAAACTAACAACTAGACTCGATAAAGCAGTAAACAACTATATACAACAGAGAATATTACCCCACCCCACACTTTAAAGATAAGCACTGTCCTCAGTGCACAATTAAAATAAAGTATAAGGTTAGGAATACTCCCTGGGGACTCTAGGCCTCGTCGTCACCACTGTCGAACACCATTAAGGCATTCGTCTTGCCATCTACAGCAGCACCCTCATCATCATCATTCATCGCCTCATCAGCAGTAGCCTCATCATCATCCAAAGGCTCCAAAAAAGCAGGACCAGACTTGCACAAAAAAGTGGCACTGTCAATCAAAGGATAACGATCAGCCAAGGTCTCCATCTCATCGTCAGTGACTGGACGACCTCCAATCCGCAACTGCAACTCAGCCATACCAAACATTCTTGCCATGACGCTATCGTCACATGCTTGCCTCTCCTGGGCAGACAGAACCGGTCCATGGGATGTGTCTAATGCCTTCGTTCGAGTTACATCAACCAACTTACCTATCAGATCCGGGTGATAAGCAACAATCATGTCTACCGTTTCCTCTTCAATACCCTCAATCCTCATAAAACGGTTGATCGATCCCCCGTAACAGAATCTCCACCTTATATTATTCCTAAATTTCATCATACTCTACCTCAGGATAGCCCCCACATTAATGGGCATACCCTTCATCAGCATATATACTAATACCACCCTATCTCATGTCACCTCAGACAGAAGTTTGGCAGGAAGCAACACACTACACACTATCTTTAGCCACACCCTAGCCACCTGATTAAAGCTAGCAAAATGGAGGGTATGATGCCTCCCAGTGTCCTTACTCCGCTCCCACCTAGCATTTGAATCAACCCCACACAAGGTATGTCGGATATCTCTATAATGAGGTTTATCCTTCAAGTCATTAAACACATCAGGATCACAATTCAGGGTTCCTAACAACTCATTCAGAATTCGAGCATAAAACTTGACATCTTTCCCCCTAAAAGGCACAATTTTATATTTCGTTTCAGTTAGCCAATTAGTATAAAATTCTCGCACTAATGTCAAATTGCAATCCCCCGGATTTTCAAATATAAAACTCAAACCCAACTCATTAATAGTCCGATATATATTAGGAAATTGCGACTGTAACCGTACCTGATTCACAAATTCGTCGCCCATATATTTTTCCTCTCTTTGGCATTCGAACCATTCCCACCCATACCTTTCCATAACCTTTTTACCAAATTTTTGCACCGGTTCCCGGCTACTAGAGGACTCGGAAACTTCTCCTTTTCTACTCCGCTTGGAACCCTCCACGTTCTTTGCCCTAGGAGCCATCACCACTTGTTAAGAGAAGAAAACTAGAGAAAAGGAAAAAAGAAAAAAATTAGAAAAATTTGGGGGGGGAGGTCAGGTTTGGGAAGTGAGAGGTGAGGGAAGAAGAGTTGAAAATTTGGGTTAAGAAGAGAGGGAGGAAATTTGGAGAGGTGGAAGTACCTATAATGGAATTGTGGGAGAAAGAAAGGTTGAAGAAAAGGGGGAGGTGTGTGGGAAAAGAGGAGTTGGAGGTGGGTTAATGGAGGAATTTGGAGAGGGACGAAGAAAAAGAAGAAGTTTGGAGGATTTGAGGGGTTTGGGTCGGTTGGGAGAAAGAAAGAATAGGGGATGGATTTGGGATTTGGGGGTTTTAAGACATGGGTCGGGTGAAATTCGGGTCGAAACTCGGAAAAAAATTTCTCGGCATAGGGGCGATGGGAGGGGCGACACACCTCTCAGCGCACCTGAGATGGCGCTCTGACGTGCGAGGCCTAGTGTGACGCGCACCTCACCAAGCCTGGAAGTCTTCTCTAACGTTCGATGCTAGGCGCGGCGCGCCAAATAGTGCGCTTGGCTTAATTTTTTTTTTCTACTATTACAAGCTAAGTTACAAATAATGAAAAATCCGTTGTAACTAACACTAAGAACTAAAAGAACTTCCTAGATTCTACGAATTTAAACTATGCTAAAAATCAAAATTTCAAACAAGAGCTACCTATCTATTACATATTGTTCAAGGGTTTCCTCCCATGTAGCGCTTGTTTTAACGTCGCGGCACGACGCAGCTTAGATCATTCATCATTTAGCTTAAGAGCTTCCCAATCACGATCCGAATCCTCACCGAAATAGTGTTTCACCCTTTTCCCATTGACCAAAAACGTAAGGCCAGTCTTACCTTTAAGTTCAACAACCCTATGTTGTGTCATTCTGACCACTTCAAAAGGACCACTCCACTTCGACCTTAGTTTTCCAGGGAATAATCTTAGTCTAGAGTTAAAGAGTAGTACCTTATCTCCCGGATTAAAGGTACGAGCTACTATGTGCTTGTTATGCCACCTCTTTGTCTTTTCTTTGTATAGCTTGGCATTCTCATACGCGTGGAGCCTAAACTGTAGTGACCCTTTCTAAAGGATACTACCACTTAAACAAGAAATCTAATTAAATACTTGCGACATTTAAAAGAGGTTAACTATGGCCATATTGATTTTAATCTAGTAGAGGGATTAGGTTCATAACGAATAATTTAGTTAAAAATATACATCTTGCCCATTTAAACATTTATTTGATGTTTAAGACTGACATGGCGCGGAATTTAACTTATGACGGAAAAACCCTCCCAAAATAATTTAAGCAAATAACTGACGAGCTTTTCATGCATTTATTATCCTCACACTTAAGGATGAGATAACAAGAATATTACCAACTTCCGAGTACCAAAATCAGCCGGTTCATGCTTCACACAAACATTCAAAACTAATAGTAAATTTCGTATATTACAAGACTTGGGTTTGCACAACCCAAAAGAACAAAACATATAGACATACTTATATTACAACCCATGGTGACATGATCAAATTAGTCCTCAAAATTTCATGTAAATATACAACACATAGATCATGTACAAGTCCCAAGGTTTATACAAAATATAGATGTCTATATGCAATTGTGATCTTCCTTAAGGCTCTCAAAATCTCCATCTCCAATGGCCAGCTTCATGCTTCCTCTCGAACATTCCCTACGATATAAAAAACTATCGCTAAGCATATAGCTTAGTGGTGCAAAAACTATAGGTTCGGAGCCTTCAGATTCACAAAGTTACCTTTCTCAAGTCATGGGCAGCATAATTGAACATAATAAATAAATCAAGTAAACAATATATAAAGAGTATCAAGTTTGATATTTAAAGATCCAAATGTCAAGAACACTCATAGCACAGTTTTCCAAGAGATTCAATAACAAGGCTCGCCCAATATATACATCATGTCGTCGCACCAAGCACAAGTAGGCATCAAGAAGGGCCGACACCCTGTATCAAGAAGTGTCAAAACCCAATAATCAAGAGAATCAAGAACCATATTAAAAATGACTTTCTAGTTGGTACTTAAATTGGACAACTTCCTTTCTTCAGACGGACTAAAAATCCAGAGTCAAGATGGCAAATGATCCGAATCAAGAGGCATGCCAATAGTGACCAATTCACAACCACAAGAAGGACAAGGTCCCAACAAGAGTGCCAAGTGATCAAACAATCTGTACAAGTGGGTGAGTTACACAAGAGTCTTTAACGTCTTAAAGGATACCAACATGACAATGCAAAGTGACAAGAGGTAATCAAGGTACCAAGATCAACTTTAAGATATACCAGCAGTTAAAAGAGTCCAAGTACAAGTTTATTCACAAACCTCAGTGCTTAGCTTAGAAACAGTCCAACACAACTTCAAGAGTTCAAATTGTAGACCAACCAACGTATCAAGTTCCTCAACTTGTTCACGAGTATATACAACCTTAAAATAAAATTAAATAACTTCTTTAATCCCTAGTAGCTCAATAATGTTAATGTAAAACAGGATTATCATCACAAGTAAGCTTAGCCTGTACAAATACGACTATGCTCCCAAAACAGTAATTCTGGCCAGCCTAGTACCTCATGTTGCAACTTAGATTTGAAAAGGAAAACGGCAAAACTGGACTATATATCCTTCATGAAAGATGTAGGTACATCTCTTAAGGTTGCAAAAAATCAAGAATCACTGCAAAATATATTTTGTACAAAAATATGTCATTGATACACTAAAAGTTTTTCATACAGGATTTCTAAATCCGAAATCTGGACAGAACTTGTCCTATCTTGCGTCCCATATTGCGAATCCATAACAACTAAATTAGAGTTTTACATAAACATAAGAGTTGTAGGTATACAAATTAGCTCTCCAAAACATATTTATTCACTGAAAAATGAGTTCTAGAGAACGAGATATTCCAAAAGTAATAAACACTACTTAGCTCAAAAACAGATTTCGACTACTCACCAAAGAGAAGGGTGTATCTCGAATTCCAGCCAAAGGACCAAGTTTTTCTCTTGTGATTTTGAGAGTAATATTGTTAGAGAGCGTTCACCAGGTTTTTTAGAGATAAGGAACACGAATTTCACTATAGAGGAGGTGTAAACATAAAGTCTCAAGAGTGATGTTTATCACATGCACAGCTGCCTCCAAAAGGTGGCTGCCCAAAATGCATACATATATATACCAATATGTATAACCCTCACCTCCCTTTCAAGTTATACATAATTCCAATTAGAATATTAAGCAAATACCCCAATACAATACCTTAAATTACGATCACAATTTATGTTAAGCAAGTCTGCAAATATCACAACATTTCAAGTTCCCAAAATCAGAGTAAAACATACGGTAGTGATTAAGCTATGGTGTATCGACATGTGAATGTTGGTCTAGTATTTAGAGGTGTTACATAAACTCCTCAAGTTCATGTAGCTGATTCACTCTCTTTTTACCAGCCAGCTCGGGGTCTAAGTTCAGTTTCTTGATTGCCCAATATGCTTGATGTTCTAATTCTGCCGAAAGGTGACATGGTTTCCCAAATACTATGTGATAGGGAGAAGTCCCTATTGGTGTCTTATATGCAGTCCTATATGCCCATAACGCATCATCTAATTTCTCAGACCAATCTTTCATTTGCGCATTCACCATTTTCTGCAAAATTTGCTTCACCTCTCTATTTGAAACCTCCACTTGGCCACTCGTTTGAGGATGGTAAGCTGTAGCAACCTTATGATGAATACCATGTTATCTCTTATAATCAGGTTAGTAAAAAATACAGAAACATAAAAAGATGAAATAGAGAGAATGATTTTTAATCCGAGTCCACAGAAATCACTGTGTTTCCTTAAGAAATTTAATCTCTTCACTGTACCCGAGGTTGCAGATTAATTTCTCCCAAGATAAAATGGATTAACATGTTAAACAAGTAGCGGTACCTCAAACTTCAATAACTTCAGCGAACGCAAGAACATCAATAAGAGCACACACAGACTCAGTCGATCGACAATTTTGATTATGTAAGAAAATGTATGCAGAGAGGAAAAATTTGCAGTGTTTGAAAAATGGAAACAAACCTCTTATATATAGCCATTTACAGCAAGGAACGCGTCTGTTCAGACAAATCTGTTCAGACCCGTTTTTTACAGAACGTTGTGTCTTTTGGGAAAAGTAACGACTTTTTGGAAGGAACAAATCCTTTCAAACAAATTTACCGTTACGCGCGAATTTCAAATAATTCATTGTGCCAAATTAATTCTGTTATTTAACTAACATTCTGAATTAATTTATAAGAGAAAAGAAAATGAATTAACAAGATTGATTACATAAATTTTGTCCAAAAATATTATCAATCAATCATATCATTTGCCAAATCCAAATCCAAATCCAAATCCGAAGCCGAAGACGAAGCCAAGGCTGAGGCCGAGTGAGCGACGACGACGACGTGAGGGGGTATCTTCTTCTTAACCCTTTAAGAACTAAAGGAAGTGTTTCCTAATATAGGGACAACAATTTCCTTTCTTCTACAAATATGGTAAAAATGACTTTTCATTTGTAGTTTGCAATGACTTTTCATTTGCTATTTGCAATGAATTTTCATTTTGCCTCCAAAATTGGTTCCCCCACTTTCATTGGTTCCTCCACTTTCCATTTTCTCTTTTTATTTCACATTCACACCTTGTTAAAACCAACATACCATACTTAGCAAGAAGATTCTTAACAAGATGGTTAATGAAATGCTTACCTCCATCACTTATAATTGCCCTTGGAGTGCCAATAAAGCGAGTGAAGATGTGCTTCTTTATGAACTTTATCACCACCCTGGAATCATTGGAAGGAAGTGCGACCGCCTCAACCCATTTACTAACATAATCCACAACCACAAGAATGTATTGTTTTCCACTAGATGGTGGGAATGGACCCATGAAGTCAGTACCCCACACATCAAAATATTTCCACCTCCAAAATGTTACTTAGCGGCATCTCATGTCTTCTTGAAATAGTACCCAATCTTTCGCATTTATCACAACCCTTCACAAAAGCAAAAGAATCTTTAAATAACAAGGGCCAAAAGAAACCAGATTGTAGTACCTTATGAGCAGTGCGCTCTCCTCCATGACCTCCATATGGGCTAGCATGACAACTTTCGAGCACTTTGTGAACCTCAGACTCCGGAATGCACCTTCTCACTCCCCGGTCTACATTTTGCTTGAACAAGAATGGCTCATCCCAAATATAGAACTTGGCATCATGATTGAGCTTTTTCTTTTGTTGGGTGGTTGCACTCGCAGGATAATCGCCACTTACTATCAAATTCACAATGTCTGCATACCATGACACTTGAGAGATATCTAATTCCATCAATTGTTCATCTGGAAACTCTTCCCACATTTGCTCACCTTCATTCACATGTGAAAAATCCTCCAACCTAGATAAGTGATCTGCTATTTGATTCTAGTACCTTTCCTATCTTTGATCTCAAGGTCAAATTCTTGGAGAAGCAATATACATCGAACTAGTCTTGGTTTAACATCCTTCTTGTTGAATAGGTACCTAATAGCTGCATGGTCAGTAACAATCACTTTAGTACCTACCAAATACGATCTGAACTTTAGTTTGTGTAGAGTCAAGGTCTTGCTTTCATAATAGATTGAGTGGAACACTTTATTCTTTCTTTGTCCCAACACTGCACCCACTACTACGTCGCTTGCATCACACATGAGTTCAAATGGTAATCCCCAATCAGGAGCAATTAAGATGGGAGCCTCAATTAAGTTCCTCTTCAACATCTCAAAAGCTTTCAAACACATCTCATCAAAGTCAAACTTCACCTCCTTCTCCAAAAGACTGCACATAGGTCTAGCAATCTTGGAAAAATCCTTGATGAATCTCTTGTAAAAACCTGCATGACTAAGAAAACTACGCACGCCTTTTACAGAAATGGGAGGGGGCATTTTTTCAATAACTTCTACCTTAGCCTTATCAACCTCCAGACCAGATTTAGACACCTTGTGTCCCCAACACTATCCCCTCTCTTACCAAAAAAAATGACACTTTTCCCAGTTTAGAACTAAGTTAGTGTCTTCACATCTAGCAAGTACTTTATCAAGATTTCGGAGACATACCTCAAAAGACTTCCCAAAGATTGAAACATCATCCATGAACACCTCACCAAATTCTTCCACCATAGCATGAAAAATGGCCGCCATACACCTTTGAAAAGTCGCCGATGCATTGCAAAGTCCGAAGGGCATGCGCTTGAAAGCATATGTGTCATAAGGACAAGTGAACGTGGTCTTGTCCTGATCCTCGGGTGCAATCAAGATCTGGTTTTAACCGGAATATCCATCGAAGAAACAATAGTACTCCTGCCCTGCTAGTCGGTCAAGCATTTGATCAATTAAGGGAACGGGGTAGTGATCTTTCCGGGTAGCATCATTTAGTTTTCGGTAATCCATGAAGATTCTCCACCCGGTCACTGTTCTAGTAGGAATCAACTCATTCTTTTCGTTCCTTACCACTGTGATACCTCCCTTGTTGGGAACACATTGTACTAGACTTACCCACTTACTATAAGAGATTGGGTACACAATTCCAGCATCTAGCCAATTTATTACTTCCTTTCTTACCACTTCTTTCATCACATGATTCAATCAACGTTGATGTTGTTCTTTGGGTTTGTGATCCTCTTCCATGTAAATTATGTGCATGCATAACGCCAGACTAATCCCATGAATATCAGCCATCTGCCATCCAATTGCTTTCCGCCTCCACTTTAAGATCCTCAATGTCGCATCAACCTGTAAGTTAGACAATTCTGCAGAAAGTATAACAGGAAAAGTTTCATTAGTACCCAAATAAGCATACTTTAGCTGTGCCGGCAGAGTTTTTAGTTCCATCGTAGGGGCTTTTTCTATTGATGGTTTTGGTGGGGCGCCCCACTCGCGATCTAGTGACTCCACTTGATTCCTACAAGTGTCTACTAGTGCTAGATTTAAGCATGATTTAATCTCTTGAGCTTCAGTGTCTCCCTCTATCTCATGACCCGCTAACACTCTTTCTAAAGGATCTTCGGGCATAACTACTTGTGATTCTACTATGCGATCAACCATAGTAATATCAGACAACACTTCATAAATAGAAGGTAATTTTAAAGCACGGTAAGAATCAATTACTTCAACCTTATCATGTGCCCTCATAGTTTGTTGACCAGCTGCTACATAAATCAATGCCCTACCCATGGCCAAGAAAGGTCGTCCCAAAATGAATGGAACTTCAGAATCGGGTTCAAACTCTAAGACCGCAAAATCTACCAAAAAAATCATTGAACCTACTTGCACTAACACATCTTCTACCACCCCATTTGGCCTAGCAATGGATCTATCAGCGAGTTGGAGAATAATAGTGGTTCGTTTTGGACTACCCAACCCAAGATTTTGATACAAAAATAAAGGCATCAAATTTATACTTGCCCCCAAATCACACAACCCCCGGGCATGAACACTATGCCTAATTGTAATCTGCACAGTAAAACTACCTGGATCTTTAAACTTTTTGGGCAGTCTATTTTGGATCCTTGAGCTGCACTCCTCAGTAAGTGCTACAGTTTCATATTCAGTGAGCCTCCTCTTGCTCGCCACAATGTACTTCACCTATTTAGCATACATCGGGATACCCTGCAAAATGTCAACCAAAGGTAGATTAATGTGAACCTGTTTAAGGAGAGAGAGAAACTTACCGAAGCATTTATCTTCATTCTGGTTTTTCTGCCTTTGTGGAAATGGAGGTGGTAATTTCTTTTGAAGAACGGGTACCTCAATATTGGAGCTTTTTACTACCTCTTCCACCTATTCAAACATTTGTTCAACGATTTTTGAATTAACTTTGTCCAGCATGTCCGTACATTCAATAAGTGAATTCACATTGTGCGCTTCTTGTTTTGCATTCTCCACTTCATCACCCCTACCAACATCACAAATAACAGAAGAATCATAATAGGGGTTCGGGGGAAGGGAATAAGATTTAGGACAACCATTCCAATGAATATATTGATGACCACATATATCACATAAAGGACATTCATCAACCAACCACGATTTATCCCAATCATCCATATCAATAAATACCAAAAACTTGTTGCTCCCCATTATACACGCAAGTGTACGTGGTCGCGCAAAAAATATAGATTCTTAAAGAAATGAGTTATCGTTCCCAAGGGACTTATGATCAACTTATATTCACTTAATTCTACAACTAAAAGTAAAAAGTAACCTTTTCAAGAGTTGATGATATATTGTTTATCTACTAATAATTATGCACTAATTGAAAGTAACTAATTGTGAACGATTTTGATATAATGTTTCAAGCAAGTTAAAAGCAATTCCAGGGTTGCAGCATATAAAGAATATCATGTATCATATTATTGTCTTAGAACTAATTTTAGTTGTCAAGTAACTGGTTTATAGGGTTGATGATATGATCCAGGTTATACGCCTCTCATCGCCTACCCCAGTTAGCTATCTAACTACATCTTTGAGCGGGGATAAATAGACTCACTGGCGAGCATTTATATTTCATCCTATTTCGTAACCAAGCAAGGTGTTCTTCTGGGAGTCACTCCTGAACACTAATCACCTCAATTTAATGGGTGGACCGAGCTCTCTATATTCTCTGGTCTATCTAACCTCTCCTCTCCCTATTTTAAGATTAGACAATATATTTATCTTATCGTGCGCAGGCATAAAATACTAAAACAAGAATATAGAATTAACTTGTATTGACAACGGAAAATTAATTCAACAACCTCAAATAATCAACAATCAATTCATAGCTACAGCCCCAGAACTAGGGCGTTTAGATACTCATGCTATTAGAAAACAAGAAAATACAATAGTTCATGCAATTTCTGGAAAATAGAAGAGTTAACGGATTCAAAACCTAGTACAAACTTGAATTCTTGCTCTTGCACACTAAATCAAAAAGTCGACCCTCACAATGGAGCCCTAGGAGTCTATTTATAAGAGTTAGAAAAGTTGGAGTCAAATCCCACTACAATTAGGAATCCTATTTAATGATTTTTTAGCTGGAAAAGTCGGCATTTCCTTGGCATGTCGCGCCTGCCATCGCGCCACAGAGGCGTCTGCATTCTTGAAATCCTGGCGCGTCGCGCCCAGCAGCGCACCCCAAACATGCCCCAGTTCGGCATCCTCTGGCGCATCGCACCCAGCAGCGCGCCCCAAACATGCCCCAGTCTGGCGTCCTCTGGCGCGGCACGCCTCTCAGCGCGCCCAACACTACTGATTTTTGCCTTAGTCATTTTCTTGCTTATATTTTCTCCTTCTTTCTTCATTCCAACTCCAATTTCATCGAGAGTTCCTGAAACATCTAATCATATGTGTGAGTACATAATCATCACAAGTTACACCAAAAATCAAGCTAACAATTAAAGATCATTCTTCAATTTAATCAATTCATGGGCAATATTGACAACTTAGGCATATAAATATGCCTAAGATCAGGATTGACTTTTGCCTGCTACCTATTTGATTGGATGTTTGTTTGAAATCTTGTTCTCCAGCCCATCTCCATATGAATGAAAAGTTATATTTTGCCCTTGATGTTAGGCTCCTGGGCAATAAAATATTTTTTGTTTAGAACCAATAGAGTGAAATTTGTTGGATAAACATTTAAAATTTGAAAGAGTAAGTAATGGAATAAATTTATTATAAGATATAGATGAAAAAAAAGGAATAATGAGTATTTGGAAGTGAAATGAAGTATCAAAAAGGTGTTTCCATGAGGTGGGAATTTTTGGCCTATTTGATTTACTTTGTACTTATCTTTATATATATGTGTGTAAATTTCAATGTTTTGTAATTTGTGTGGAGCATTGTATTGTGTTTGGCATCTACTCTATTTTCTCAAACAACCAGCAGTCTTGCAGAATTATTCTTGCTACCTTATGAGGGCCGGTGAAGGGATATCCTTAGAATGGTATGTTTTACCCCAAATACATATTAAGAATCTAGTGTCAGCGAGGAACTTTGATCTTTTTATTCAAGCTTATTGTCATCCTTATTTTTGGACTACCAGACTACCACAATTCTTATTAAGAATGTTGATTAGGACTTTGCTCATTGTGCTGCAATTAAAATACATTTTTTGTCTTATAAGTAGTTTATTGTCAATACACATTACTGGAGTGATAACCTATTCTAACGTACTTAAGATTCAAGATGGTATTCTCTTGGCTGCTGACATTGGAGGTTAGCTTCTATATCATAGATTTGGTCCCAATTAGTGCTCCTCTTTTTTTCTCTCTCAAGAAAGTATATGTTACATGGTTTCTTGACCAGAAAAAAAGGATAGAACATTGAAAGACCCTCCTAAAGAAATTCTCTTATGACATTTTAATATCATCAGTTGTTAAATGCTCTCTCTGTCCCAAAATAGTATTAAATTGGATTAATTTTTTTTAAAATAAAAATTTAGATATTGAAAAACTATATAGGAAGTACTACAAGTTGTAATTGTTTTCATATTAATATGATGAAAGAGTTCACATTAAAATGTTGGTCAAAGTTCATATAGTTTGACTCTCAAAAGCAAAATGTGACAAGTATTTTGGGACAGAGAGAGTAATAACTAATTTACTCATGGCAAGAAGTTGTAGTAGTGCAACCTTGGAGGGAAATAGTTCTTTTTCCAAATTCTGAACTTTGGATTTAATAATGGCTGAAAATGTTACCTCCATAAACATGTTATTTAGAATCTGGAGAATGGACAAGTGTTCTACAAGTGCATGATATTTATTTTTCCAAATTGATCTTATACTTGTTGGCAGTATATGTTCTTTCCAATGTGCCTCCAAAGGTTCTAAAATTCTTTATGTTGTTCTAGTCCATGTCAGAACATATGACTATGAGAGAGTAATTTGGGAAAACCCTTTTGGGGCTTCTAGTAGACATTATTCGCGTTCTATTTCATCTCACCTTTCTTCTTCTAATATCTTATTTTTCCTTTCTTTTTTCTTGTTTCAATTAATAGGGGGTCATATATTACATTAAGTCATTAAGTGAGTGTTGTTTTGTAACTCTTGACAACCAAATTAATTTCATTTACTAGTGAAGTACTTTCCCCAACTAATATTTGAGTTTGGCTCATTGTGCTTCCCTTTAATGATATCGTTGCAAGTTTTGTTTATTGCATTTGGGTATTATTGTAAAGTTGGGGAATTTGTATGATAACCCCAACTAATTTGCGAGTAAGACATAGTTGATTGATATCATAACTAGCACTTTACACTGTAAATAGCTATATCTACTAACTATGCAAATATTCGGCACAATGTTTTTTTATATATGAGCTGATGCTTTATTGAATCTACACTATTTTTTCTTATTAAGTGTTATGCTTGCTTCATTTTTCTTCTTCTATTTTTACTTGAATTTTATGCACTTAAGCCGAGGGTCTTTCGAAAACAGACTCTCTACCTCCACGAGGTATTGGTAAAATTTGTGTACACTTTACCCTCTCTAGACCTCACTCAATGGGTTTCACTAGGTATGTTGTTGTTGCTAGGTGATATTTGATGTTCTTGAAAAAATATTGACCAAAAACCCCTTGCCAGCGAAAGCAATTGGTTTGCCTTTTGGGTCGAGCTCGTCGCACCAGGCTTGCCTAGTGCGGGTTACCTCTCTTATGTGGTTTGCGAGCTATTGCATAGGAGCGGGGGTTTACCCTGTGCGCACCAAAAGGGTAGCGGCTGCGGGTTTCCCTTGTCATCAAAAAAAAAACTCCGGGCCACTATTGCAGAACTTGGAGTGCAGGATCTAGTTAGCCTGGGTAATTTACATGTTCTTTTTTCTTTACTGAATAGAAAATCTTTTCATAAATTAATTAAAGTTGAGGTACAAGCATATATGGGATATAATTGAATACACTTCAAGAAAAAAAGATTTGTGTATTAAACATTTTTCGCATTTATGATGGTATTCTGAATTGTTTTTTTCTTTTTTAAGATGCAGATTCTATTGAAACCAAGAAAGTTCATGGAAAGAAAGAAAGGTCTTGCGAAATGAAGTAGTCTATGGAAAAAATTATATGAGACATGCAATTGGTAAAGGGAGGTGTGTAAATGCAGTTTCATCAACAAATCTATAAAGTTGGGAATAACATCTCAAAGTTCTGATTCGATCAAAACAAGTGAAACTCATAAGACAGGAGAAAGACATAGTGGTTAAATTACATTGTATCATACTGTTCAACATACTCACATCTTTGTAATAAATTGACTACATTTGTGACAGAACATTTATATTAGAATTGTCTTTTGATTAACAATAAAATCTATTTTTAACCACAAAATTATATTTGTATTTTATCATAACTGTAATTGTCACTAATTATGATAATTTTTAGTGACAATTTTATTGTGTCAGTAAATTATTTGTTTTGGTGACAACATGATAGATTTTAACTACAAAATTATAAGTCACAAAATCGTCACTATTTTATACATTTGGGGACAAAATATCTTTTCATATATAAAAGAACGTCTTTAGTGAAGAAACTACTTTTGTTTGACTACGAAACACATATAACTTTAGAGACAATTGATGGTGCCACTAATTAAAGTAATGATTTAGTAACAAGTTACTTTTGTCGATATTAATAACCTTTTTAGTGACAAAAATACACTATTAACTACAAAGTTTAATACTTTTTTTGACGAATGAGTTCGTCATAAATACTATGCATTTCGTGACAAAAAATAAATTTTGTAGTTAATACAACTTTATTTAGTGACGAAACACTAAATCGTCATTGATAACCAAATTTGTTGTAGTGGTACTTGTGTTGCTCAATAGTGCTATATAATCATGGATAGGCTGGGTAATCTTCAATAACACTAACTTTCTTTTGATCTCATAGAACCCCTTTTCGATCTCATCTATGTGAATTACAAATCAACCTATTACCTTACATAAATCTTTCTTTCGAGTAGATTTACGCAATTAGAGATGAACCATAAACTCTCTTTCGAACAAGCCATATAAATCAAACTTAAATTGTACGCATTGAACTAATTATTCATTCAAATGATCTATTTCGAGCATCGATCAAAGATTGATAATATGATTAAGTTTGCAACCTTAACCCATGAATTAACGTCATGCTAATTAGCTCAAAGTAATGAATGTATAGCAATAAAATAGAGAAAAACACATTACTCACTACATTAAATCAACACCCAATCACATAATTGCACCCCTAGAGTTGGGATTTTAGCCACACATCATGATAGCAACCATGGATGAATCAACAACTTCGATTTCAACTCTCAATTACCCATTCAAGGGTGTATTTTAAAAACCAAAAACTAAGAATGTTTCTTCAAAGGTTAAAAAACTAATTCTCCAAAATCTCATACAAAAATATGATACAAACTATGAATCTGTTTTCTCTCTCTTTCTTACTATTTATAGTTTCCCCAAAATTCGCCCAAGATTTCACCCGTGACTTATTGGTGACATTAGTCGGGCTCGCTTTACTCATACAATGGATTTTCATTTGATCTTGAGCTCGCCTTCTTTTGATTTAGGTTTCAAGGGTCTGAACCTTAGTTGGTGAACTCAATCGAGTACGCCCTTCACATTCGGTGGATCCCCAATCACCACCTTGTTTGCCTTTGCAACCTTTATTTACACTCAGAAATTTGTCACTTCCGGCAATGAATTCCTATTTCTCCCATTCACTTTTGCAAATAACTATTAATGTCTTTAGTCCACCAACCTTCCTTGAGTCTTTTCAACTTTTAACACTATTAACTTGGGCGAGGTCAGGCCCTTTGGGCGATCCGCCCTTTTTGTTAGGCAACCCCAACTAGGAATTTCTACTCTTCAAATGCTTTTGGCCTCTTTTTCGTCTGTTCATCCCTACCTTGTCCTTTAGCTTCCATTAACCGTAAAATATCAAAATATCTTTAGAATAGGACATCAATAGGCATTGATAACAGTAATGGTTGAACTAAAAAGTCCTCAAATGAGTGTAAATCTACCACTCATCAACAACCCCAACTTAAACTTTTTCTTGTCCTCAAGTAAATCAAGAACACAATTAGTTCTACAAGTGTGTCTACTATAGTTCCCAATGAGGGTTAACATGCAAGTGTCACGACAAGACTACTAATGAGAGTATGCAATGACTCAATCATGCTCAATAAACATTAAATGATGACTAATCGGTATCAATACAAGATCAAGCTCACTCATGCTCTCCAATAATGCAAAATCATGCTTCGACAAAAGCATTTAAGTGGACTCACATAAAAAGTGATTATGTAATCTTATAAAGCATATCAATAAAAAAAAGTTAGGAATCAATACAACTCTTACTCTCTAAAAGAAAAATACATGTAAGCTTCGTCCCATAAGTTTGTCCATATTTTCCAATCATCAGACAACCTAGTTTATGCAAGATCACAAGGGATTTTTTAGTCTTGTAACGGGGTTGAGGGTAAATGTATGGTCAATTTGGCTTAGTGACTTCACATTTTCAAAGCATTGTTGTACTCATTTTCACCTCTTCTCAAGTTCTTTTAATTCTTTTCACTTGGGAACTCAAACCTTAACTTTTCACAATATTTGTTAGATACCCCTTTTATTTCATCACACTTACTTTTTTTTATTTTAATTTTAAAGATTTTTCTCTATCCCTGTTTTTTTTTAGTGAGGGGTTCATTCTTTTTGTCACAAACCTAAAAGTTGAGTCTCACTTTTCTTTCTTCACCTTTTGCTCGACTTTCTTTCCTTCTTGCTTTCCACACCTCCAACTTAGGTGTTTGGCTTAAGTTGACTATTAAAAAAAATCAATGCTTAGAAAAGGGTTTTATGGGTGAGGGAAGCTACGGATAATTTGGCTCAAGAGGTTTCAACAAGGTTGACAACAAATAGTTAAGTCTCAAATGGTGCCAAAATGGTTGCACACCTCATAAGGTAGTCATAAAAGGTATGAACATTTGGGTTCCCTCTCAAAATTTGTTCCAAAATGGTTTCACACCTCATAAGCTAGTGGTTGATTTTGAGGTTCCCAAGCTTTGGTGAGTCCTCATGTTTTGAGGGTGAATTTTGATTGTTCTTAGTTCTTATTTTGTATTCCCAGTTTTGGACATGATGTGTGGGCTAGGACAAGTTCTATTGTATTACATGGCTATTGAGTCAAAGTGTTTTAGACTTCTGTTTTTCTGTATAAAACTATTGGACTTGAAATGTTGTTTTACTTCTATTGTTCTATTTCTCATGTTATGAATGCTAACTGGCTTGTATGAGGTTCCTCGGGGTCCTATACATCATGTTACATGTTTGGGGTACCCCTGGGTTGTGACAAGAAATTAACTACTTCAACAACCAATTTTCTTAAGAGGCACTTCAAAAACCAACTATCTCAAAACCGATTGTCTTAAAAATCAACCACCAAAAACTAATTATATCAAAACCAACTATCTTAATAATCAACCACCAAAATCTAATTATCTCAAACACCAACTGTTTTAATAATCAACCACCAAAAACCAACCTTTTCAAAAACCAATTATCTAAGAACCCACTTAAAAAACCAATTATCTTAAAAAACCAATAATCACAAATGCCTTACTCATCACCATTGAGCTGCATAACAATACCCATCACGTCCACTGAATTTTGATCACTGCCTCCTTTTCCCTCTGCTGCCAAGCCTTCTTCTTCATTCTCTTTCAACTTCTCCTTAATTTCTCATCTCGTATAAAAGCAACAACTTCCTTCATTAATTGTTCAAGGGATGCAACACGCTCACACAAATTATCATCTTTACAATTACTTGGTTTATTGTCTTGTCCACTCGAAACAGAATTGTCACAAGGTTTGTTGGAATTGTTATTACCCAATATTTCATCCTCCTCGTTCCCTACTACTGAATTGAGGACAATGACACCTTTCAAATTGGCCTTTAAGGTATCAATGATTGTCTCCTTCACTTCATCCTTATATGGCTTTAATGTTGCCATATAACTTTGTTCTGTCTCACAGAGAGTAGGTGTGAGGTATGGGTGCACGATCTCCAATATTTATAAATAGTACCTAACATTTAATAATTTACAAATATTGCTAGCTAATAATAAATAGATTTATACCATTGTACTTCTTCCTTTGTACTTAAATAAATCACCTTCGATAATATTATCTCTCTTTGTCGTGTGCAATCTACGTAAATGGGGAATGGGCAGAGGAGAATCCAAGGACTTCTTGGCATACTTACCAAGATGAGGAAAAACCTCATTTATCCAAACATGAAATTAATAAAAATAACGAATAAATAAACATAGACTATGAAATACTATATAAGTATATAAGAGTTTATTATAAATCAAGTACATAATTGATAATAAATACTAGAAATTCCCAAGTGAAGCCATACAGAGCATACAATGCATTACCTCTTTCATTGTACACTTCACTCTACTTCTTCAAATTGATTTTGTTCTTCAAATACATCACTGTTAGATCAAAATACTTTTCCCCCCACATATAACTCTTGAAGAAATCTAAATCATCCACCATCTTAATGTGGTTTGAATCCACAATCTTAGATCGATCATGGGTAAGCAACATCGAGTGGACGAAACAAACTAAAGAGCACTTTAACTTCCGCTCCTTATTCAATCTGGTACCCTTAATCAAACTCATCAACTTTGTAGCAGTAATGTTCTTACTATTGGTCACTTTATAATGAAATTTCTCAGCTTTCTAAAGTACTTTTGTCATTTTTGCATCACGAGGGTATGCATGAGGAATTCAGCCCCATAATCAATGCAAATTCTCTTATGCCAAAACAAGAAGGCTTATCACTCACACAGAACCACATCTCATGCAATTTCTTTTTGGTAGACAATTGGCATTTTTCCAAGCTTGTTATTTTTACTGTTTTTTTTACTTATTTCAGTTTAGTGCTTCCTATTTTATTCTTCTAATCAGTTTTTTGAGTATTTTTGTTCTAACAGTGGTATCAGAGCCTCTAATTGATCTTACAGGACCAAAAAGTTGTAACCTACAACACAAATGGTATCCAACAACCTACCTTTAAATCCACCATTCACTTTCACCGGTGAAAATTACCAAATTTGGTCTGTGAAGATGCAAGCTTTTATGGAAGCATATGAACTTTGGGAAACTGTGACGGAAGATACACCACTTGCTGCTCTACCAGCAAATCCTACCTTGGCTCAAATCAAATCCAACAATGAAGAGAAGGCAAAGAAATCAAAAGCCAAGTTGCTTATGCAGAATTCTATGGTAGATTCTGTGTTTTACAGAATCACAGCTTGCAAAAGAAGCTTGGGATAGGTTGAAAGAAAAATAGCAAGGCAGTGATAGAACACGTCAAATGCAAGTGTTGAACCTAAAAAGGGAGTTCGAGTGATTGAATATGCAAGACGATGAAATAATCAGTAAGTATGCTGATTGAATCTCCTTAAGTGTTAATAACATTAGACTTTTTGGTGAAAATAAGAGAGTACAACTCACTTTTAGCTCAAACGCACGATTCATATAATTATGGGTGCATTCCTCTGAAACTGAACACTTAACTTACTCTTTGGGCTACTCTCAAGCCCCTCTAGAGTCTCATGACTTTCTCAAGACTCTTGCTAAGAACAACTCATAGATAAAGGACTGACTTTTATTTTAAACTACCTCTAGTATGATGGGTAGTCGAATGAATTTGAAGAAACGCACGAGCATGAACAAATCTCTAGGATTTAGCTCTATTGTACGATTAAGAGTACGAATGAAGGGAAACTTTCCTTAAATGTTTGTAGTCCCTCGTTTATAGCAGTGGGGACCTCAAAACCATAAACAAGACCCTACTTGACACGGTTTCATAGACACCCTAGGACTCTTGAACTCTGTGCTCTGATACCAAGTTTGTCATGACCCGATCGTACACCCAAGACGTGGCCGGCACTCGAGAACCATTGATAGTTCGTCCTAGCTGACTACAAGCAGAAGACTAACTCAAGCATACAAAATCTTAAAAACTGAATAAAAATTCATCAAACTAAAATACAAAACTTTAACTGAAATGAAAAACTCTGAATATAAAAATAATATTCAACTCGCCATAAAATAGGCAACTTAAGTCTTTAACCATTTAACAAACTAAATGATACAGACTTCTCAACTATACCGACTATCTATGAAGCCTCTAACTGTTAAAGATGGAAGTCGGGACAAGACCTACGATATCCTGACTAAACTGAAAAGTAAATGAAATCCTCCGAAAACAAGGAGGCTCACCATAGCTAACTCGAACTTCCGGATGTATCAACGAAACTCCTATTGATGACCCTGAATACCTATGTCTGCATCATGAGTAGATGCAGGCCAAATGGCTCAGTACGTGGAATGTAAAAGCATGTAAAAGGAATTTTAAAACATAAACATAAGCTTGAACTTTGATAAAAAGGAAACATACTTACCTCTTCTCAACTCACTCAACTCAAAGAAACATAGCTCAACTCAATGATAAGATATTCAAATCAGAGGTATACTCAAGGATACTCAAAACTACTCAAACTTACTCAAACTTACTCAACTTAGAAGTACTCAAGTATAAGATACTTAACTCGAAAAACTCAAGGATAATGCAACAGTAATAGATGCAATATATAAGAAAAGCTGCAAAATTGTAGATAGCAACTCAATGTATTGAAAAATACAATAATACTCGGTATGTATATAAAAATACAACATAACTTTGTGGGAGATTCTCTAACCGACAACCACCACTATGAGCCTAAGTGGTGATACAACGTTTTACCTCACACTACGAAGGACCGTCCTATACCTTGCCGGGGGTATAGAGCCTAACTCACTAAGTGTAACCACTAGTCTATGCTAAAACCACCTTAAGGAGTCAGCTAAAAAGTATGATCCTTTACTACTCATGATGGCTACATGGTTTATGGAGACTTGAGTTATCTAAACTCGCATCCCCATATTCGTGCTCAATACTACTCCCAAAATATACTTAGCTCATATGTTTGTAAAAACAAAACTCTTTCTTTGGTTTGAGATAATTACTCAAAACTTAGCTTAAAAGCCCTCTTGGAAATCATAGTTTCCTCTTTACTAAAAACTAGCTCAGAGGCTCTTTTGAAATCTCAGTTTCCTTTCTTGTTTAAGTGTGAAAAAATTTACTCTTTGGGAATACATAGTCCCAATATACTCTTTTGAAGAAATGAACTTTACTCTTTACTCTTTACTCTTTACTCTTTTCTCTTTTCTCTTTACTCTTTGCTTAACTCAAAACTTAAGTATTAAAACAAAGTTAAAACATTTGTAAAAGACTTCTTAAAATATGGTTCATGCCGAATTATGGTCGTGAACGACTCAATGTAAGGTTTTCAATAACCGTAGCTAGAACTCAATACTTGGAATTCAAGAACTTCCATAATACTACTCACTTCAAGAATGCCCAACTTAGAGGGTTCATACGTAATTTATGAGCATGAACTACTCAACTCAAGGACTCAAAGATACTTCTTGTCTCAAGGCTGCTCGAATTATAGGGTTCATGCGGGATTATGGATAAGAATAACCCAACTCAAGGACTTCATGGGGAACATGTAATATTCCATGATGAGGAATGTAATCCCAAATGGGTTAGAAACTCAATACTTAAGACTTAGGACATCAAGATATAACTCCTCTCATAGATACTCAACTTCTGGAGTTCATGCGGAATTTATGGGCATGAACGACTTGACTCATAGGTCTTCATAACATTATGGAACTCATGTCTACAATTCTTCTCATTCTCATACTTACTTTCTCAAAATTTAACTCAAATCGATTATGGATCTCTAAGGATTCACAATTGAACTCAAAATTTTCTTGAACTCTACTCTTAACTCTCTCTTGAATGTGAATTATGAATTCAAGAGTTATGGTTCATGCTATGAAACATCTCATGATGACAAAATAGAATCATGAATACATTCTCCTCACTCTCATGCTCACTTACTCGAGTCTTGAAACAAGTTACTAGAAGTTGTAGAAGACTCAACAAAATGACTCAAAGGGACTTTCTTAGAATGTTCGAAAGAATTCTCATAACATAACTCTTAACTCTACGTTGAATTTGAATTATTAATTCAAGGTTATGATCATGTTAGGAATGATTTAAGGTGTTTAGAAATAGCTTAGAGTAGTTAGAATCGAAAAAGACTGAAGGTACCCTTCGAAAGAACTCAAACGGAGCAACCAATTGCAAACTTGACGGGGCAGGTGACCCTGGGGATATGGGTGGCCCGGAGCGCCAGCCCCTAATATTCAGAGCCTACTTTGGGGCGCTCTGGCTGGCGCGACACGCTAATCCCCAACCTAGAAATCCCGACGAATTTCTTTGGTCGTTTTCCCACCCTAACTCGCCTAGATTCGAACGGTTTCTTCCCCAATCACTTAGAATTGATTATTTAACATAATTACACTCTAATCTACTCAATGAATCCCTTAAGACACTCACTTTGATCTCAAGAAATCATCCAAAACCCAACACAACAAGATTTAGAATGAATTTCAAGAACACCTATCAAGAACTCATCAAGAACTCATCAAGAACTCAAATCTAACAACTTCAAGAATGAAATTTGCACTGAAAATAACATGTTTGGCACGTGGGTGAAAAACCCAACACTATGAAAGCTTACATACCTCTTAGGGATTAAACCCATGGCAAAAATCCGCAACAACACACCAAAATTTTGATGAACGCTTGATCCTCTCCTCTTTTCTCTTCTTTTCTCTTCTTGACCTCTCAACTAAAACCCTAGGCTAATTTTTGGATTATAAAACTGAACTCAATAGGATTAGACCATTAAAACCTTACTAAAAACGAATTAAATCTGATTTGGTAAGAAAAAGACTAAAATACCCCTCTAAAATCCGGTTTTGACTTTCCTTCTCTAGACAACCCAAGTTCGACTGCACATATCTCCCTCATACGAACTCAAAACTGAGAAACCTCGGTGGTTTTGGAAAGATAATTCAAACATCTTTCCTACGGTATCTGGGTTAACACCTAACTCATCCTGATCTAGGAGTTATGGTCGTTTGAAGTCAACCCAGAATTCATACTTAGCTTAACTTGCAAAATTTCAGATTTTGCTATTTCCAATTTAATTCTTTTTCTAACTCAAGGTGCTACATCTAGTGAACTTTACACTTAAGAAATTTTAATTCCTTGGTAAAATCCTACTCACAATGAAGGATGGTTCAAGTCTTAGCTCAAAACTTTTCTAGGGTGTTATAGTCAGAGAGGACTATTCAAGTATTGGAAGACATGTTGAGGGCATGTGTGATGGATTTTAGAGGGCTTTGGGAAAAGTTCTTACCTTTGTGTGAATTCTCCTATAATAATAATTCTTACTCCAGCATTGATATAGTACCATTCGAGGCACTCTATGGGAGGGGATGTAGATCATTCATAGGTTGGTTTGAGGCTGGAGATGTGAAACCATTGGGTGTTGATTTAGTGAAGGATTCTCAAGATAAGGTTAGAAGTATTCAAGCTAAGCATCTAGCAGCCCAGAGTAGACAAAAGAAGTATGTGGATCATAAAGTAAGAGACATGGCGTTTCAATCTGGTGAAAATGTTCTTCTTAAGGTATCACCCATGAAAGGGTGATGAGATTTGGTAAGAAGGGTAAGCAAAGTCCTAGATACATTGATCCATTCGAAATTCTTGAATCTGTGGGACCGGTAGCGTATATATTGGCTTTACCTCTTAATTTATCAAGTGTTCATCTGGTATTTCATGTATCCATGTTGAAGAGGTATCATGGTGACGAGGATAATATCATAAAGTGGCACTCAATTGTGTTACACAAGGACCTCCAATATGAGGAGGAACCGATTGCAATTCTTGATCGAGATGTGCAAGTTTTTCTCTTCTTTTTGTTTATGTTGGTAGTGTTGTGTTATGCTCACTCAAGATATATCTTTATTTAGGATTTGCAAAGTAGGAGTTTAAAAGAGAAGAAGTAATTTCTAAGAAACATACGTGAAATGTTAATGGCATTAAAGGTCATTACATCACTTTTGTTTTTGGAACGGATGTATCTTCTCCTCTGAAACGTATTTTACATTTGTCTCTTTGCATTACATTTCATTAATAAATTTAGAGTAATTAACTCAACAATCCCCCACTAATGCAAAGATTAAGAGTAAGAACTAACTTTTGGACAAAAGGAAAGAGCATGCACTTAAGTGTCAATATCTTTCGATTTGAATTGGCACGTAGTGATATGAGGCAACAACTTATTATCCACAAAGTGAAGTACTCTTGCACTGAGCGGATATGAATTGAGACCCTCATAACACAGACCATATCCTTAAATTGAGCAACCTCCGTGATACAAAGTGCTTTTATGGTCATGCACACACACCTTGGGTTTTATGAGTGCTCTAGATAGACGACCCAAGTCTTTCATAAAAGGCGACCACACCATTACACTAACGTAGGTGATTCCATCAAGTCCATCTCAAATAGACCACCTTACGGCTTTAGAATCATTAAGAGCAAAATTAGCTCAACCTTATAAAGCACTGCCTCACGCCATAGGGATTGAAAATGTGGTGTATATTGAGGCCTAATGGGTCCACCACACTACCTTAATCAATGGGCTTTAGTCCCATCCCCCTCGACGTTTCAAGGATTATTTTCCTTGTCAAGCTCTTGGTCATAGGATCCGCCAAATTTCTTTCAGACCTTACATATTCCAAGGAAGTAATACTCTATTTCAACAACTGTTTAACTGCACCATGTCTGATGTGATTATGTCTCTTTTTTCCATTATACACACTATTTTTGGAAATTCCAATTGCTGCCTGTGAGTCACAATGAAGAGAAACTAGTGAAGCTTGTCTTCCCAAAAATGGCACATCCGCCAAAAGATTTCTCAGCTTCTTGCCTTGCCAACTCGAGAGCAATCAATTTTGAATCTGTGGTATAACGTGCTATACAAGTTTGTTTGGAAGACTTCCATGAAATAGAACCTTCACCCAAAGTAAACACATGGCCACTAGTGGAGCTAACTTCATCATTGTCAATTACCGAGTTTGCATCACCAAAACCTTCTAAAACAACAGAAAAATTGTAAGAATGCAAACACCAATTCATAGTACCTCTCAAATACCTTAGCAAGCGATGGAGAGCATTCCAGTGTTCACTACTGGGATTATGAGTATATCTACTCAATCTACTAACATCATAAGCTATATCAGGCCGAGTATAGTTCATAAGAAACATTACACTCCCAATTATTTTTGCATATTTAGTTTGAGAAACACTAGATTCTTTATTCTTCCTCAAGTGTATGCTAGGATCAAACTTTTTCAACATCTTTTCAATGTAATGAGACTGACACAAAGAGAAACCATTAGCAGTTCTTTTGATTTTAACTCCCAAAATCACATCTGCTTAACCAAGGTCTTTCATTTCAAATTTAAAAGACAAAAAGTTCTTGGTCTCATTAATAACATTCACATTAGGACCAAAGATTAAGATGTCATCTACAGATAAACATATAATCACGCAATCTGAACGTATCATCTTAGAATAAACACAGGTATCAGATGAATTTACAAAAAAAGTCATTATTCGCTAATGTGATATTAAATTTTTCATACCATTGCTTAGGTGCTTGTTTTAGTCCATATAATGAATTTCTCAATTTGCATACTTTATCCTCTTGTCCTGGAATCACAAACCCTTCAGGTTGAGTCATATAGATCACTTCCTCGAAATCACCATTTAGAAATGTCGTTTTGACATCCATTTGATGTACCACTAGATCATGAATAGCGACTAAAGCAATAAGATTTCTAATGTTCTCTATTTTAGTCACATGACAATATGTATCAAAGTAATCAACAACTTTCTTTTGGTTAAAACCCCTAATCACGTGTTTAGCCTTATATTTATCAATTGTATCATCAGGTCTCAATTTCTTCTTAAATATCCACTTGCTACTTAAGGGTGTACAACTTTTAGGTAAATCATACAAGTCACAAGTGTGATTCGAAACTATAGAGTCTAATTCACTTTTAATAGGCTCTTTCCAAAATATAACATCTATTGAACTCATAGCTTCATCATAAGTCTTAGGGTCTTCTTCTAATAAATAGATAGACACTAATTCATCATTTAAAGTATTAATATCAAATTTTTCAGTTAAGAAAGTAGTGTTAAAATCAGGACCAAAACTTGTATCAATTCTACGTCTTTTACTCCTTCTAAGTTCATTTTCATGCTCATTAGAAATAACATTAGAAGAAGGCACAACATGAGAATTAACAGACATAGATGTACAAGCATTATTTTGCACATCATTCGGCACATTATTTTTCAAAGGAAAAATATGCTTAAAATTTTTTGCATCTCTAGATTCACAAATAGAGTGATCATTGAGAGACATAAATCTATATGCAGCACTATTTTGAGCATAATCAATAAAGACAGTATCAGAAGCCTTAGGACCAACATTTACTCTTTTAAAATTAGGTAGACAAACCTTAGTCAAACAACCTCACACTTTCAGAAATTTCAAGTTAGGAGGAAACCCTTTCCACAACTCATATAAGGTCTTGTTTAACTTCTTATGGGGGACTCTATTAAGAATATAGCACGCAGGCAAGACTGCTTCTCCCCACATATTGTCAGATAGACCAGAGCTTAAAATCATAGAATTCATCATTTCTTTAAGGGTTCTATTTTTTCGTTTAGCTACGCCATTTTGTTGGGGAGTATTCTGAGCACTAGCCTCATGTAAAATACCATTTTCCCACAAAAATCTTCTACAGTTTTAGTACTATATTCACCACCCCTATCAGATCTAAATCTCTTGATTTTCCTGTCTAATTGATTTTCCACTTCTGCTTTGAATTTCAAAAACATGCTTTCAGCCTCATCTTTAGACTTAAGAAGATATACCTTAGTGTATCTATAAAAGTCATCAACAAAAAGTAATGTAATACTTTTTTCCACATTTTCTAACAGTGTTCTCGAAATCTGCTAAATCTGAATGTATTAGTTCAAGTAATTCGGTCTTTCTACTAATAATAGATTTGAGAAGTTTCTTGGCATGCTTTGCTTCTACACACACGGGACATTTAGAAAACTCGTCAATTTTTATCGTAGGAATTAATTCCACTTTCCTAAGTCTTTTAATAGAAGCAATGTTAACATGACCTAGTCTACCATGCAACAAATTCATAGACTCAACAATATTAGCAAAATTTGAAATACTTCCATTATTGACAATCTCTTGAACAATATTCAATACAAATAATCCCCCACTAAGATATCCAATCCCAAGAAAGTCTCCTCCACGAGAAATAATTATTTTATCAGCTTCAAAAAAATGTTTAAGGCCTACTTCGTTGAGAAGTGCTCCAGAAACTAAGTTTCTACAGAGGGAGGGAACATACAAAATTTTGTTCAAGGATAATGTCTTTCCAGAAGTTAATTTAAGTAAAACTTTTCATTACCCATTACTACAATAGTAGTGGAGTTACCCATATATATGTACTCTCCATCAATGGACTCCTCAAAGTCATGGAATAAATTCTTATAGGCACAAAAATACTTCGAAGCGCCTATGTCTAGCACCTAGTCAGTTTTGTTAGCCACCAAATTTGCCTCAACGTGTACAAAAACAATCACTTCATTACCCTCAGCAAGATGAGCTTGGACATCACTTTGTCCTTCCTGCTTTGAGTCTTGCCCTTTTCTTTGATGGCACTTGGCAACCCTGTAACCAACTTTTCCACAAACAAAACAAGGACCCTTAAATTTTTGAATTTGACTCTCGGGCTTGTTGAATTGATTTTTCTTCTTCATGTGTTCCATTTTCGAGACTTTCTTCTGTTTGCCTTTGAACCTATCTTTCACAACAGTACCAGAAGATTCAACCAGATTAGCCTTAGAAGAATTAAGAGAAAGTTCTTCCATCTTATCTTCGAGACAGTTCGCCTCTTCATTCCTCATATGACTAATAAGTTCTTGGAGAGTTAAATTATTTTTCTTATGTTTTAATTGATTTCTATAATCACCCCAAGATGGTGGAATTTTTCAAGCAGAACATTAGCCAGAAATATCTCACACATCTTCATGTCCTAGTTGAGAACATCAACAGTCAAGTCCTCATATTCGTGAACTTGTTCCAATATTGGCTTATTATCAACCATTTGGAATTTAATTCACTGATCGACAACATATTTTTTCTTTCCTACATCATCAATACCATATCTCTTTTCCAAACTATCCCATATTTCTTTGGCAGATTTATAGGTTAAAAATAAATCAAATAAAGGATTAGTCATATGATTTAGCTAATGTCCTCTCACAATTTTGTTATCCTTTTCAAACTTCTTTTTAACAACATCATCAACAGCCATAACATTGCTAGAATCAGTAGTGGTGTTAGAACCATTCATAGAAGGTTATTTCAATAAAACATAATCAACTTCTAATTGTTCAAAGAAAATTAAAAATTTTTGTGACCATCGTTTAAAATTATTTCCATTCAAAGGCTCAAGTTTTGACAAATCAAAAAAAAATTGTTCAAAGAAATAGCCATTTTTCAATATTGTATGTTAGTAAATCGCTTTCAAATTGTTGGGAAAATACTCCAATATTGATATTAGATTAGAATTATAAAGTAGTAAATAACTTATCACAAACATTATGTCGTGGCAAGCCACTGCCTTAAAAGCGATTTCGGCTCGACTCCGGTACAAATTGTTGTAGTCGGTCGCTCCACAAGGTTCCACAGTTACTCTCAAACACGTGCACTTGTGGCTGAGAGTTTGGAGGTTGCTCAAAACAATTTCCCAAAAAATATTCTAAGAATAAGAAGAAAGGAGGAAAATGTTTTTCTCTTCTTTTTGTTTATGTTGGTAGTGTTGTGTTATGCTCACTCAAGATACATCTTTATATAGGATTTGCAAAGTAGGACTTTCAAAGAGAAGAAGTAATTTCTAAGAAACGTATGTGAAATGTTAATGGCAATAAAGTCCATTACATCACTTTTGTTTTCTGAACGGATGTATCTTCTCCTTTGAAACGTATGTTACATTTGTCTCTTTGCATTACATTTAGTTAATAAAGTTAGAATAATTAACTCAACAATAGAATTAACTCAATAGTTTATTGTGATATGGTAATTCACTCATTTCGGATTAATATCATAATTAGAACCATTTAAATAATAAATCAGTGATCCTTACTATGCCTGATTTAACTAATCGATTTTTTGTATAGGAAATATGTGTTATAAATTAAGAAGAAGTATGTTTTATTGACTGGTCTTTTAAAAAGAATATAAAAGTATTTTGTTTATTGAAGGAAAGGTTTAATACTAAAACTTTTTTCTTAAAAGACTAAAACGTTTTCACCCATAATTCAACCTTAAAGATAGAAACATTTATATTTTAATGGAGTAATAATTGCTCAGATTTTTTGAACCTTTTCAATTGAAAATCGTGCATAAAACGAGCTAAATTTCCTTTAGAAAAGACACATCTTTGCAGGCAGAGAACAAAATATTCACTTAACCACACAAGTGTTGATTAGGAAGTTAATTGTAACACCTCAGATTTCAAAAAGCGCTAAAGAGAAGTTCGTACAAGTGGCCCTTAGTTTTTAGTATTAGATCAACTTCAAATGACCATATTATTTAGCACATAAAGATTTAGGTGGACATGACCTATCAAATTTAAGATCTTTGACTCCTTTTTCCAAAGCTGCGAAGTTTGCTTAATTTTGAGCTCGAAGTAAAAAGTTATGTCAGTTTGAGTGAAGCCTCTCTATTTAAGGCATCTCATTCGTTTTAGTAAAGGGTATTTTGGACTTTTACTTTTCCCACTAGGCCTAGCATGTTTTTCCTCACCCAATTAAGGGTCTAATCAGCCGCTAAGTTACTTCTTCATGTTCCTAAACACTTAGAAAAATAAGAGAAGAGTTCAAGAGGAGAAAGAGCTAGGTTTTGAGTGTTCGTCAAGATCCCATTGATATTTTCCAAGAACATTGTTCTTTACAGGTATGTAAGGCTTCTCATAGTGATGCACTTCTTCGTACTCACACCATACATCTAAAATATCCATGAAACCGTTTTATTGAAAGAGTTCTTGAGTAGTTATTGATTTCGTTTTACTCTTGAACAACAACGTTGCGAATTCTTGTGTGTTGTGAATCTTTAGTAAAAATTGTTTCCCAAAGGGATTATGTTGAATTCCTCATGTATTTGTGTTGGGCTTGATAGTCGAGAAGAGTTTAGGAGAATTTCCCCCATTCTAAACGAGTTAGGACCCTGAATTAAGTATAAAAATTTATATGATTTCTGGGTATGGGAGTGAGGCGGCGCGCCACCCAGGGCGCTAGAAATTTTGGTATGTAGTTTGGGACCTGGCACCCCACGCCAGAAGCGCACCCTAAACTTTGGTCAATAGTTTAGGGCCTGGCACCCCACGCCAGCAGTGCACCAAGGTCACCTGGTCCTTTTTCTTTCTGTACTTCACTTCGGACGTGTTCCTTTGAGTCGTGATTACATTCTCTTCTTTGTATTAGCGTCCATAAACTACATTCACCTTTGAGAATTCTTACATGTTTAAATCACATGTCTTAATCTATATTCCGAATTAACGTGAGTGTAAGATGAAGGTTCAAGAGGTCTTTTTGAGGGTTTTTTTTAATTAACTATGGTTTTGAACTAAGTTTTGAGAAAGTAAATATGAGAAATGAGAAGAGTAGTTTTCATATTTGAGAAATGATATAAGGGAACTAAGTATACCCAAAAGTGACACATTTACATTTAAAAGAGAGAAACTTGGATTTCTAAATAAGTTTATGAGTTCAGAGATGTTTCAAAGCATTACCTCTTTAAAGAAAATCTTTTGAGTAATTACCTCAAATTGAGAAAGGGAATGTTTTTATAACATTGAGCATGAGTATATATTTATTGGGAGTAGTATTGAGCACCGATATGGGGATGAGTTTAGAAAACTCACATTCCTCATAAACCATGTAGCTAACATGGGTAAATGATCGTACTTTTTAGACGATTCATTATTGCTTTTAAGAATAGCTTAATGGATCCACTTAGTTAGGTGTTCTATACCCCGACAAGGTATAGGACAGCTCTGGCATCATGGAAAAGACGTTGTATCATCACATATCTAATCGTGATGGTTGTCAGAATCTCCCAAATAAGAGTAAAGAGTATCTTATTGTATTTCTATACATCATTGAGTTTATATATTCTATTTTATAATGTATAAACATTGCATCTATTATTATTGCTTTTTTATTGGAGTTGAGTTGAGGTGAGTATGTTTTCCAGTCTTATCAATTCAGTTGTCTATGCTTTCAGTTTCCCCTTACATGCTTATACATTTAATGTATTGACGTCATTTGAGCTACATCTTTTTACGATGCAGACACAAGTGCTCAGGGCTATCAACAAGCGTTTCCTTGATACTACTTCTATTCCAGCTAGTTTGGTGAGCCTCCTTGCTTTCCGGAGGGCTTCACACTTATTTCCTGCTTTTGTTAAGTTGTCGTGGGTTCTGTCCCGAAATTTATCTTAGTACTAGAGGGTTCATAAAAAGTTACAGTTGAGGAGTCTCTTATAATTTTCCTTGTTGATATTTTGAGATGTTGAGACAGTTACTTATGTTTTAATAAGTATTTCTAGATTTTCATTTGAGTTGAGTTTTGATTTAGACTTTAAAGTTTATTTATGCAATTGAAGTTCCTATTTCTATTTGAGTAAGTCTTCCACGAAGTAGTCAGTCAGGCCAAGGGTTTGCTTGGGGACCAACGATGGTTCTCGAGCGCTCGTCACATCCAGGGTGTAGTCTCGCGATGTGACATTATTAGGAAGTAGTTGTAACACTCCAGAAAAATTTTCGAACAAACACTCGAACAATTCTTTGTAGTGAGTGATATTTTACAATGGAATTAAAAAAAAATTAAGTGTTAGGTCACTAGATGTAGAACCTTGAGTTCCAAAAATAACTAAATTGGAAATAGCAAAATCTCAAATTTTGCAAGTTAAGCTAAGTATGAGTTTTGGGTCGACTTGAAACGACTATAACTCATAGCTCAGAATGAGTTAGGTGTGTTGCCAGATACCATAGGAACGATCTTCGAATTCTCTTTCTAACGTCACCGAATTTGCTAAGTTTCAAGTTCGGATGAATGAGATATACTCTTTTGAAGTTAAGATGTCCAGTTAAGGAAAGTTACCCGAAAATAGTCAGGGGTATTTTGGTCTTTTCCTTACCCAATCAGATTTAATTCGCTTTTAGTAATATTTTAGGGGTCTAATATGATTAGGTTCAGTTTTGTAATCCTAATATACACCTAGGATTTTAGTTGAGAGTTCAAGAAGAGAAAAGAAGAGGAAAGGATCAAGGCGTTCGTCGAGGTTCTTAAGTGTTATTGCGGATTTTCGTCATGGGTTTGATGTATGTAAGTTTCCATAGTATTGGGTTTCTTCACCCCACGCCAATCATGATTTAATCAGCGTAATTTCGTTCTAGAAATTTAAGAATTTAAGTTCTTTATGAGTTCTTGATAAGTGTTCTTGAAGTTTCCTTATCGATTAAGTTTTGATGTAAGAGTCTACTTGGGTCAACTTCAAACGATCATATCTCTTAGAATATAAAGAGTTACATGAGCCATAACATATCCAATTAAAGTTATTTGAATCTACTTTCGAACGCCACCAATTTCACGTCAATCCAATTTATGAGTAAAAAGTTATGACTATTTTAGTAACCTATACAGTGTTGTTACGAATTTAGCCGACGGGAAAACATTAAAAAGGGTCGTTTTTGTTTTTTTACCACCAAGAACACCCTAAACAAATTTCTTGACTAATAAAAAACTCAAAACAATCAAATTTTCATCTTTTAATCCGTTATTTATGGGTGCATTCATCTGAAATTGAATACTTAACTTACTTCATTCGACTACCCATCATACTATAGGTGGTTGAAAACTAAAGTGTAAAGATCCTTATGGATGAGTTGTTCTTAGCAAGAGTCTTGAGAAAGTCATGAGACTCCAGAGGGGCTTGAGAGAAGCCCAAGAGTAAGTTAAGTGTTCAGTTTCAGAGGAATGCACCCATAATTATATGAATCGTGCATTTGAGCTAAAAGCGAGTTGTACTATTTTCCCTAAGCCTTGTTTAAGCTAAGATCCTTATGAGGAAGCATGCTTAGAGCTTGGGTAGTATTTTAACCCAAAAAGGTAGCCTAAGTTACGATATCATGAGCAGTAGTAGTGAAAGAGCCCAAAGTTAGAAGAAAGTATGCAGAGGTTTAGTAATCTCAGAAAGGGAGATAGTGATGAGGCAAGCTATGTTATTATAGTCATGCACCAAGTAAGTTATTGATGAGGAGTTTTCCCTTATGCGTAGAGTAAGAGTTTCTAGTGAAGATGAGATAGAGTATATATTTGTTAACCAGAATAGAGTTGGTGTCGATGTGCCATCGTATTAGAGGAGACTAAATTCATGTGTTGAATAAGAGAGCATGATATTTATGAAATGATAGATCTAAGCTAGGCTTATGATTTTCTTGAGAGGGTCATGATGTTCAGAAGGTTATAGAACTGATCAAGTAATGAAGTATAGTATAGTAGGTGAGCAATGGTATTGATATTCGGGTTTAGTAATAAACATTAAGCTTGAATTTGAGATGAGTGTCATGATAAAAAGAATGGTAACACGAGGGTGATGATGTTAGTCTTGAGATTTGATCTAGAAGATTTGAGAAGTTGAGATGTTAGCTGGAATAGATATGAGTGGTACAAGTGAGAGACCCTAACCTTTAGATAAGGGTAGCGAAGTGTGGCTAAGTCACAAGAGTAACAAGAGCGTTAAGAGTTGTACCGAGAGGGTATGTAACCGGAAAAGGTTAAGGGAAACACTTTAGAAAGAGGTCGTAGTACCGCTTATAGAGAGTTTGGTAGGCATCAGATAAACTTCTCCCGAGTGTTAGATTAAAAGAAGAGGTAGACCATTTAGAGATGATGGAATAGGTCCATAGCTTTCAAGCGTTAGCTTTAGACCTAAGGGGGAGATTACAAGATGAGAAATCGAGTCAAGTGTTTGAGATTAAGAGGGTAATGAATTCCAAAGAGTATGGGAGATATCCTTTCGGAGGTATTTTAGTAATGGAGTGGTGTTAGAAAGAGGAGGTTGATGTTCTTATCTTGATAGTGATGGTGTGATAATTCTATCTAAGGTTGTAAATGAGGAGGAAACGGAGGATTAGGTTTTACCGTGAGAAATAGTTAAATGAGAGCCCTTAGTTAGATCTGAAGGAGTTGGTTAGTAGGAGTTCATGGAGTTGTTAGAGTACTAAGCTTGAATGTGGTGGTAAAGAGTAGTAGTTTTGGGATGAGATTCCTTATAGAGAGGTATAGAACCCGAACCTAAGGATTTGGATTAAACTTGAATATAGTAAGAGCATACCATTATACTCAGACCTTAGTAAGAGTAATCCCGTTCCATACCCAGTCCAGTCGTCATTCGAGGACGAATGATCCTAAAGGAGAGATATTGTAATACCCCAGAAAAGATTTTGAACTAAGACTCGAACCGTTCTTCGTAGTGAGTGATATTTTACCAAGGAATTAAAAAAAAAATTAAGTGTTAAGCTCACTAGATGTATCACCTTGAGTTCCAAAAAGAACTAAATTGGAAATAGTAAAATCTGAAATTTTGCAAGTTAAGCTAAGTATGAGTTTTGGGTCAACTTCAAATGACCATAAATCATAGCTCAGAATGCATTAGGTGTTCTACAAGATACCATAGGAACGATCTTTGAATTATCTTTCCAACGCCACCGAATTTGCTAAGTTTCGAGTTCGGATGAGTGAGATATGCTCTTTTGAAGTTAAGATGTCCAATAAAGGAAAGTTACCCGAAAATATTGAGGGGTCTTTTCCTTATCCCAATCAAATTTAATTCATTTTTAGTAATGTTTTAGGGGTCTAATATGATTAGGTTCAGTTTTGTAATCCTAATATACACCTAGGATTTTAGTTGAGAGTTCAAGAAGAGAAAAGAAGAGGAAAGGATCAAGGCGTTCGTCGAGGTTCTTAAGTGTTATTGCGGATTTTCGTCATGGGTTTGATCCCTAAGAGGTATGTAAGTTTCCATAGTGTTAGGTTCGTTCACCCCACGCCAATCATGATTTATTCAGCGTAATTTCGTTCTTGAAATTTAAGAATTTAAGTTCTTTATGAGTTCTTGATAAGTCTTCTTGAAGTTTCCTTATCGATTAAGTTTAGATGTAAGAGTCTACTTGGGTCAACTTCAAACGACCATATCTCTTAGAATATAAAGATTTACGTGAGCCATAACATATCCAATTAAAGTTATTTGAATCTACTTTCCAATGCCACCAATTATGCGTCAATCCAATTTCTGAGTAAAAAGTTATCACTATTTTCGTAACCAATACAGTGTTGTTACGAATTTAGCCTACGGGGAAACATTAAAAAGGGTCGTTTTTGTTTTTTTACCTCCAAGAACACCCTAAACGAATTTATTGACTAATAAAAGGCTCAAAATAATCATATTTTCATCTTTTAATCCGTTATTTTTCTTCTCTATCAAACCCTAGGGCAAAACCCTAATGAAAATAAAAAAAATTGGCCATAGAGATTTTAAGAAACTAATTCAAGAATTACAAGAAAGGTTTTCTTGATCATTTATCTTCAAGCTAGGGTTTTAAGTCTTCTAATCAAGTTCTTCTTTAAGAACCTTGTTCTTTCGGGTATGTAAGGTTATCATAGTGTTGGACTAGTTCGTCCTCACTCCCTACATCTACTTTCAAATCATTAAAAGAGAAATCTAGGATTCTACCCCTAGATTTGAGTATTCTTGAGATAAGTTGATTTAAGTTCTTGAGTTCATGGTTATTTTAAAAATTCTATTCCTAATTATTGAGTTTTAAACTGAGTTTTGAGAAAGTAAAGATGAGTTTTGAGAAAAGAGTTTTTTAAAACATGATTAGTATGACAATCGAGTATGTCATCAATGTATGACCAGTATGGTATCAAGGTATACCGTCAATGTTTATACATCATGACTTCCCGAGTCATCAATGATCATGTTATAATATGATTTTGAAGTGTTTTCAAGAAAGATGAGAGTTGAGTTCATTTTCTTTAAAATGATATATGGGAACTAAGTATTCCTAAGAGTAAATGTTTTCACATTTAAGATGAGAGGAAACTGAGATTTCCAAAAGAGTTTTGAGCAGCTTGAGTACCATCTCTTTTAAGAGAAATATTTTTGAGTAATAATCTCAAACCACAGAAAAGTTATGTTTTTAAACATATGAGCTAGTATATTTTGGGAGTAGTATTGAGCACCGATATGGGGGAGAGTACAGATAACTCACAGCCCCCATAAACTATGTGGCCAACGTGGGTAGAAAGTGTCATACTTTTTAGATGGTTCCTTAATGCTTTTTAGCACAGACTAGTGGATCCACTTAGTGAGTAGGTCTTATACCCTGGCAAAGTATAGGACAGTTCTGGCAGCGTGGGCAAGACGTTGTATCATCACATAGCTCATAGAGATGGTTGTCGGTTAGAGAAACTCCCACAAAGTTATATTGTATTTTTTCCTATACAAATAGAGTTTATATTGTATCCTTGCATACAAACTGAGTATATTGTATTCTTAGATACATTGAGTTGCTTTCTACTATTTTAAAAGCTTTCCATATATTGCATCTCTTATTGTTGCTTTATATTGAGTTAGGCATCCATAGTTGAGTATCCTGAGTTGAATATCTTATTATTGAGTTGAGCATTATTTCACTGAGTTGAATATCTTATTATTGAGTTGAGCACTATTTCACTGAGTTGAATATTTTATCTTTGAGTTGAGTATCTTATTCTTGAGTTGAGTGAGTTCAGAAGAGGTAACTATGTTTCCTTTTTATCAAGTTCAAGCCTATATTTATGCTTTAGAATTCCCCTTAAATGCTCGTACATTCCACACACTGAGCCATTTGGCCTGCATCCTTTCATGATTCAGATTCAGGTATTCAGGATCATCAACAGGAGTTTCGTTGATACCACAAGGAGTTCGAGTTAGCTATGGTGACCCTCCTTGATTCCGGAAGATTTCATTTACTTTTCAATTATATCAATTGTTAGGATGTTGTGGGTCTTGTCCCGACTTCCATCTTTGTCATTTAGAGGCTTCATAGATAGACAGTAGAGTTTCAGAAGTGTGTTCATTTATTTTTGTTAAATGTTTTAAAGATTCAAGCTGCCTATTTTGGGGCGAGTTAATATATTATATTATTCAGAACTTTAGAATTCGCCTTACATGCTCATACATTCCACGTACTGAGTCATTTGGCCTGCATCCTTTCATGATTCAGATTCAGGTATTCAGGATCATCAACAGGAGTTTCGTTGATACCACAAGGAGGTTCGAGTTAGCTATGGTGACCCTCTTTGATTCCGGAGGATTTCATTTACTTTTCAGTTATATTAGTTGTTAGGATGTTGTGGGTCTTGTCCCGACTTCCATCTTTGTCATTTAGAGGCTTCATAGATAGACAATAGAGTTTCAGAAGTGTGTTCATTTATTTTGTTAAATGTTTTAAAGACTCAAGTTGCCTATTTTGGGGCGAGTTAATATATTATATTATCCAAAGTTTTCTTTTGAGTTAAAGCTTTGTATTTAAGTTTCATGAATTTTATTCAGTTTTTAAGTTTTTGCATGCTTAAGTTAGTCTTCCGCTTGTAGTGAGCTAGAATGAGGGTTCGCATGGGGACCATCAATGGTTATTGAGTGTCGGCCACGTCCAGGGTGTAGACTTGGGTCATGACAGTTGTAGCGGGTTGCAGCTGTGAATTCTAGTGGATTAAGCGATTTGTGCAGAAGCTTCAATATGTTAGTGTTCTTCTATAAATGTTCAGATTATGTCGTTTAGTTATAATGTAAAATTGTGATCTTCAATATTGCTTCCGCTTATGTAGGTGTCATCATTACTCAATGTTTTGGATTGTGACAACATGTGTATACAACAACAATACTCACATCTCAATGCAAATAAGTCGAGATTGATTAAATATATGACAAACTTATGCATGCATATGCAAAAAGAAATAAAGTATAAGTTCACTTTGAAATACATTAACTCTAGATCCTATTAGAAAAATGTGGATTTAAAATGGATTTTCCTATCAAAAATCTATCACAAATATGAGATTGTGATAACAAAAAAAAGGGTCAGAAATTTGTGTTTTCAAAATAGCGATTGTTTTATTCATAACGGTAATTGATAACAAATTAGGAATGAAATTTGAAATCACGGTTGTTCCTGAGTATCAATAATTAGAATTTAATAAGTTAGTCATTGTGATAACATAAAAAATTGGTCAGAAATTAGTGTTTTCAAAATAGCGATTATATTATTCATAATGGTAATTGATAGCGCATTAGGAATGAATTTTCAAACCAATAAACTTCAAATCACGATAATTCCTGAGTATCAATAATTATAATTTAATCAGTTAATCAATTAAGCACTTTTAATGCTTAATGGGGGAAACAGGGGATGTTTTCTCATTTAATATTTTATTTTTAAGATTGAAGAGAATTTTGTATCAATTTAAAATCATAATCGTGAAGGAGTGTTGACTAACTAAAATCTAGTTCAAGAAAACTATCTGATGCACCATAGCGCAAACATCTACGGAAATTATTTGTTTTTCTATTAGTTTTTTAATATATTCTTAAATTTTCAAAATGTACCTTTTATTTACTCTCTTTCCATCTTCTGAATTTTGGACTAAATTGAATTCCCAAAACATGAGAAATAAAATGTCAAAATAAAGTACATTCATAAATGAATTCAAAACAGAAGCATTTAACTAATGAAACTAACAAGAACATGAGTTAGGCAAAATTCTTTGTATTGTGTTACATCTACTCAGTGTGGGAGTATAAATAGTACAAGGATTACAACAAGTGCAATAAATGAATTTCAGCTTAAGTCAAAACTCTTTCAGGATTATTGAGAAATAAGAATCCTAGTATTTATTATACTTGGGGCAAGTGTAAAACAAGTGTTAATCATTAATTGTATATTTATGTTATTCCTTCTATTATGTGAATATGTGAGTTAATGTACATGTTTACTAAGGAAAAAAGTTTAAGACATAAATTTCACTTTTTTCTTTTTAGCTATTCTTATATTATTCTTGAAAATATAAATATTTCAAAATATAATCATAAATATGAGCAATTAACTCTCTTAAATTATCATCTAATAGATATAAATGGGGGGTAAAACTGGAAGAATTTTCCAACAACTCTCTTGAATATATATATATATATATATATATATATATATATA
>JAJOOH010003718.1:0-44113 GCA_029582605.1 Solanum gracilifrons | reverse complement strand
TGTTTTCATATGCGGTATATGTGTTGTTCAGACTGTCATTACTCTTAATTAGAAGAAGGTAAATTAAAGGTAATAGCAAGCATAGTTAGTTTTTTTTTGATAATGATCCAAAACCAATTAAGGTAACAGTGTCCATATTCTACAAAAACATGAAATATTTTCCCTCTCAATTTGGTTCTTCATTTTAGCAATCAAAATTTAGCTAAGAGCTAACAACTTATTATGTATATGCTTTGGCAAAAAAAAATAATCATAAAAGTGTCAAAAATGTCAATCCAATTACATCTTGTGCATATTTCATTTGGTAATGCTAACTAACATATTTCTCGTTTCATTCACATTATAATACATATTTATAAAATCTCCTATTTTCCATCTTTCATTTTGTTTCTGCTCTTTCATTGTGAGCACTCACTGGCGTCAGTAGAAAGACGAAGTACTAATATTTAGAGATGATCGATGTTGATTCTACCGGTTAACCAGCTTAAGGAGGAAGAAGATTGACTATGATTAAAAAAAAGAACCTAGTTGCAAATAGGGAAACTATAGTAGTATCACATGAGTTTCAAAATGCTCTGTTAGATTTCAAGCAGTTCTTGACAGAAGGGTGAAACTTGCGAGATTTTCAATAGTTGAAGGATGTTCCTTGTTCACTGTGATATTACAAGGATGTACTTTAAGCTTGGGGTATAGTTGAGAGATCTTTTTAGCCAAAAACACTAAATTTCCTTTTCTCTTTTTAAGTATTTCTGATAGTTAAAAGACTTATATCCCAAAAAAAACTCGCAGTTCCCAAAAAAGGCAAAAACTAGAAACTACTTAATGAAAAAATATGTCCATTATTGTAAGAACCCATTCCCCGACCCCACTAATGGGATCACACTATGTATTTTGTTGTTTATTGTAAGAACTCATCTTACAATAAGCTAAAAATTACAGCAAACAGATTTCATGGACAAGGCAACAAGAGAATCTACAAATTAATTGAAACAAGCTAACTATTTTAGAGAAACAGGACAGATGTGAAGCAGGGTAGCAATGTGCAGGAGGTTCAAACCCATAATCAGCAAAATAATGCCAAAAATAAGGTAATCCCAGAGCTTGCACCTTATATTGTGATACAATTTGACATAAATTGTATATTTAGATGTTTATATATATACTGCAATTTTTTATGTGTTTGTTACAAAAACTGTTAAAAGATTTGCATATATAAGTACAAAAACATTCACAGTTACGTATTATTTTAACTACGTATAACTTTGTCTAACTGTAATAATTCTATACGTTCATTGAATTAACATATTTTTATATTTAAATTAACTAATTTGCTGGTTTTACTTATTATATTAATGTATTCTATAGCATATGGAAGTAAGTATTGTTACAAAGTGTACTTTCTAATAAAAATGCATCAGAGTTAATATAAAGACCCAATACAATGAAATCATTTTAAGTTCTAATCTTAATCTCTACGTTTCCATTATTCATTTACAATTACTATGTTTTATAAGGGTTTAGAATTATACTAACTAAAAATACTATAATCAAATTAATAATGATGACTATATTTTTGACAATTACACGGAATACAAATGATCCTTTGAGCTTTTGGATTGAAATCGATGGTAATAAGATTGTGTATAAATGGAGAGATACAATACACCTATACATATGATGGACAATTTCACGGTTTAATAATTTAGCATTTTTTAAAACATATTATCAACCTATTTCATTATGTGAAATGGAACCACATTTTAACATTAGTTATTTGATATTACCTATTTTCTATATATAAACAATGGAAGGATTTGTTTTAGGTTCTTCAAACTTTAGTATTCAATCTTTTTAACATGTTCCATGTTCTTTATGTTGGTGATCATTGTTAATGCTAAATGATACAACATTACTCATTCCCCAAAATACAATTTGCTACCACTTTCCACTTTTCACAATTATAAACTCAACTCAATAAGAAATAGTATTTTCATTTATATCATAGTATTATGTGTTTTGATGTTTCTTTACCAGTGTATGGTTGTCTTTATGTGTAAAACTTATTAAAAAAATTGTTACCATACCAACAGCTCTCTGTTACAATACATTAAAAGCTACATCAGCTCAATGTATATCTAACTAAGTTCAAATAAAGTTATTTAATCAGAGATACTTAAACTCTTTCGTACGTAAATATGTCATTACAATGTAATGTGTATTCAATTTCTAATTAACTTTTAGAAATATAATCTATAACATCTACATATACTCATAATATTATTCTTTAAAGTTTCAATACTTATGTATTGTAACCTATTAGGTTAACATTAAACAGATACAACTTAATAAACAGATAGCAAAAAAAAAAGGTAAATTTACTTAGAAATATATATGCAATAGTACATAGGTACTAACCTTAAGTAACTCACTATAATAACTGAACTTTGCTATCAATAAACTTGCAGATACAATTTCTTCCCATAAACACCTTCTACACCATCTACAAAACTGAAATTACAAAACAATTCAACAAATTAGTATAAAAATTTTACACCAAAATAAATATTTTTTATTTACAATATATAGATTGGTGAGAAAGAAACGGATATATACGAAAATTGAATATCTTACTTACATATTGGTTTATTAAAGATATATCTTCCCAAATTAAAATATTTAAATAATCATTTACCTTTTTATGCAACATACTCAAATTTATCATCATCAACTCTCACTATAATGCTCAAACATACAAAGATGAGAAAAGTACAAATATCACCTGACATTGCAAAGAAAATTTAAAAATTATATAATAAAAGAAGAGAACAATCACCAATATAAATAACAAAATCTGCTTCAACATAAGCTTATTAACACTATTTTATAGTATACATGTAGTAATTTATTACATATTTTTATTTTAAAATATTATACAACACCTTAGCATATTTCCAAATAATTTAAGATCTACAAAAAATATATCTACAGGAGACGGCATAAGAAAAATCTCACCAAAATTACTCCACAACAATAATTAGCTGCAATCAAATAAAATTCACTCAGATTTATCATTTTTCATGGTAAATTTTAAAAAAAATAAAATATATATATATATATATATAATCACCATTGCAAAAACTATTCAATGGTTGACTAAACGAGCCTAGATCTGAATACCGAAACAAAGCTAGATCTGACTACAACTATGCTGAAAATCATATATTCCATATCCATTAACCATAGGCTAGCTGCTTTAAAAATTCTCTCTTAAGTACTTTCTAAATTTGTTGTTCACACGATGAGTTGGGAAAAATTTATACCAATTTTATCATGACGTATTCATATTAAAGAGAATTCCTAATCCATTAAACTTCAAATCAGCATGCAACCTTTTGCAACACCAAAAAATTGCATAGAACCCAACTGATAATTCCAATCGAAAAATTATAAAAAAAGAACAAAAAATAAAAACACTTGCACTTATTAAAATCCACATAGGCGCTTATAGAAGCTCTATATTAATTTTGTACATCCACTATCGAAATATGGAACTCACCTTCCAAATCTGGAAAATTATCTTCTATTAGTTCATGTTTTGGTCCCCTTCCCCATTTTGTTTTTTGATTTTTATTTTGTTCTATTTACTTTTCAACTAGACCAATATATTCCATTTTGTCCATACATTTTTGTACTTTGGTGGGTTGTCCAAAAGTACATTATATTTTATTTTTTCCAAATGCACTGATATTGCCAGATTTTAATAAAACAAATAAATACATATAGAGATGCGTACAAACATAAATGGCTTGCAATAAATGAATTCTGAAGGCACACACATCAATATTCCTAAGACGTCGTTTCTTTGTCACATATTACTTTATTTCATTATTAAATTAATAAATTATTTATTAATTATTTTTAAAATTACACTTGCTATTAATTTTTATTTTTATTTTTTCACATTTGTTTTTCTATCAAGTATTATAATATTTAAGTTGTGCATTATTTTAATTTATAAAACTTTTAATGTACTTCTAATTTATAAAACTTTTAACGTACTTTTAATATAGCATGGATTGCTTTCTTTCAAACGTCCTAAATAACGTGACGCAAAGCAAATTTTAAATATTCAATCAAAGTTTTATCTATTTTTCATATATTTAAAAAAAAATTATAGTACTTTATCCTTATTATTTTTGTAATATATGTTCCTTATCTTAAATATTTAATTAATCTTTTTATAATAAATTAAAAAATTACATTTAAATTTTACCTTTTTAACATTTTATAATATCCACGCAATGCGTGAGTACGTATACTAGTTTATAATATTAAGACAGAGGCATTTTCTCCTCTTCTCTCCAATTTTCCTAATTAACATTTTAGGGTTCCTGGATTGCGATTGTTGGAGAACAAACAATGGCGTCAGTGTCAATTGGAATCACCAACCTAGAAGTTCGAGACATCGTCAACTACATCGGCAACTCCATCGGCGATGGCATCAATATGTATTGAGCGTGCTGGACCAATAATTTTGTTACCGAATAAAGTAAATATACCTACCTCAAGGTCACTTAGAACACCGCTCTAATTACCCGACCATAGTTATCCTCTTCTTAGTTTCAATTTTGTTGAAAATTTGGTACATATTGATTAAAATATTTGCTTGTGTAGGTTTGTCGGTAGCAATTTTTTATCCTGTAAATTGCAACTGTAGCAGCGGATCATAAAAAATTATTATTTGGTGCAAATTGCAACTCAATGAGTAGAAGTTTCTATTATCATTTCTAGACTGAATTTTCCAATCCTAGTATCCAATAAAGTTCTGAATGTTGACTGAATTTGAAGGATCTGGATATTATTATGTGCAATTGTAGTACCATCGTGTTATATATCTATTCTAGATTATATAAATATAAATTTTCCGTAAGTCTCTCTTTATCTCTAGAAACCTCCACGCCTACTTGGCTGCAAAATTTGTCTCGGACAGTGGCGAGACATGACACTCGGCTCTAATGTTAAAGACTCTCGGCACTAGGTGGAATAGGGGGAGGGGGACATCCAAGTAATGAAGAAACAATTGTATGGTTTGGGTTTGCGTACTCTCTACCCTTCCTAGATCTCACTCGTGGGATTACACTGAGTATGTTGTTGTAGTTGGCTAATTGCAATAAAGTATGGAACAAATACTGTTGCAATGAAGAAACAATTGTATGGTTTGGGTTTGCGTACTCTCTACCCTTCCTAGATCTCACTCGTGGGATTACACTGAGTATGTTGTTGTAGTTGGCTAATTGCAATAACGTATGGAACAAATACTGTTGCAATGTTGCTTTCAATTATGGCACTGATGTTGTAGTCTGCTTATGCATTTTTGGTCCAAGAAATGAAAGTTGTATTATTCTGAGTCTATTCTTGTTATGGAAAGACCTTAATGTTTTGGTCTTGTCTTCTTCTTGCAGGCAGAAACACTACTAGGATACTAGGACTAACTCCACTCTTTTTCTTCACGTTATTGGAGGGGCTGGCGAAATTTTTTTTTCCCAAACACTGTTCATTTGTCAATGGGCCATTTAGCATTTTTCAGCTGCATACTATCAGTTAATTTCATCTTTTATAGTTTGGTATCTTAGATTAGTCCTTGTTATGTTAACTTAAATTTTTTTCTGAAAATTAAAAATGCCATCTACAATAGTCGGAAGATCACCAATAGTTAATTATTTAACTATTACGACAACCGTAGTCGGCGTTATTAAATTAATAAATTATTATTTAATAAGTATTTCGACTACAGTAGTCAGTAGTATTTAAATTAATAAAATATTATTTTACTACCATTCCGACTACAATATATAGTCAGCAGTTCAGGTACTTTAATGGTCGGGTTTTAATTTATATGTAGTGACTATGGTAGTCGGCAAGTATTTTCCGACGCTCAGTCTGTCGAGTACTCAAAAGTAGTCGGAAAGTCATCGGAAAACTCCATTTTCTGACTACATTCCGACCAATTTTGAAATCGGCAAACAACGAAATTCTAGTAGTGTAATATATTCGACATTTGTATTAAATGTCACTATTTTAGCAACACTTTAGTTAAAAGTCGCTAAAATCAATGACATTTTACAACAAATGTCACTATTTTAGTGACATTTTTTCTAAATGTCACTAAAAATCAATGACATTTTGCAGTAAATGTCATAATATATTCGACATTTATATTAAATGTCACTATTTAAGCGATATTTTTTCTAAATGTCACTAAAACCAATGACATTTTGTATAAATGTCAAATTATATTCGACATTTGTAGCAAATGTCATCATTTAAATGACATTTTCGCTAAATGTCGCTAAAAACAACGACATTTTGCAATAAATGTCATTATTTTAGTGACATTTTTTCTAAATGTCACTATTTTAGTGACATTTTTTCTAAATGTCACTAAAATCAATAACATTTTGCAGTAGATGTCATAATATATTCGACATTTATATTAAATGTCACTATTTAAGCGATATTTTTTCTAAATGTCACTAAAACCAATGACATTTTGTAATAAATGTCATATTATATTTGACATTTGTAGCAAAATGTCATCATTTTAATGACATTTTCGCTAAATGTCGCTACAAACAATGACATTTTGCAATAAATGTCATTATCATAGTGACATTTTGGACCAAATGTCAATATATTTACGACATTTGACATCAAATGTCATTGTTTAATGATATTTTGTTCTTAAATGTCGTGAAATTCTTTATTTTCCGACATTTGTTTCAAATGTCACCAAATTAATGTCATCGTACGTACATTTTCTTGTAGTGAAATAAGGGTGTTGCTGACCAACATTCTCCTGGAGGTTTGAAGCAGCAACCTTATGTGATAGTGGCTAAGCTCTTGGATGGCATGACTACCATAAACAGGGTGTGGTATACCCGTGAAGATCAGGTCTCCTCTGTGACATTCAAATTGACTAAGGAACAGATGGAGAAGGATCAAGTGAGGGACCAAAACATGGCAAAGATCATGACACAACTTGACATTTTGTCCAAAAATGTCATGGGAGCTGGTGCTCGAGGTGTCAATGCAGTGGGTATCGGGTGTGCTAATCCAGATAAGTCCAAGTTTGAAGCCTTGTATAATGAAGAGGTGAATTTCCTAGCCAACCAAGGTGGTTGTTATCGTTCAAACTACCCGAGGCAGGGTGGTAACCAAGGTTGGAATAGGGATGAAGTTTGAAAATATCATGATTGAGAATGGAGGAACCGTAATCCAAATTGGAATGATGGGGAGAAGGATAGGTATGTGCCTCCCCATTGAGCACAAAAATCCAAAGGATTCGGAAGGTGGCCGGTCTAAGGATATGCTTTCTCATATCCTCAACAAAGTTAAGAGGTCGGACAAGAATTTAAAGGAAATGAAAGAAGATGTGTCGACCCTTAGCCAGATCGTTACCTCCCATTCAGTATAGATCAAGCAGTTGGAGACCCAAATGGGTCGTATCTCGTCTCATTTGAACCCGAGACAACAAGAGGGTTTGCCTAGTGATACTATGCCTAGACCCAAGAATGAGGTTTAAGTGTGAACTTGCGTCGTGCCGCGACGTTAACTAAGGCGCTCCTTGGGAGGGAACATAAGTTTTATTTTGTTTCTTTCATTTTAAGTTTGAAATAAGGGTGTGTTGAGTGTGCAGGTCAAAGTGTGGAAAGTGTTTGAAAAGTGTAGGTTGGCGAGTTAAAAGTCAAGTCGGCGCATTGCCGAAGAGGTCGGCAAGCCCGACTTGGACCTCTGTTGGACTCAAGATAATTTTAAATTGGAGTCTGTAAAACTTAGTGAGCCCAGGAGCAACTTGGCGAATCGCTGACCAGGTCGGCGATCGCGATCTAGTCCGTCGTTTGGACCCCCACATTAACTGGAGGTCCTGTAAAACTCGGCGAGGTAAGTGCTCACTCAGCGTGTCGCCGAGTGGGTCGGCGAGTAAAACTAATATTGCCGAATGGGCGAGAACTGGACGATTTTTAAAGGCCAAAGGTTTAAACTTACAAACTCTTTCACTTTCCTTCACTTTCAATCTTCCAAAAATCACACCCGCACTTTAGTTTCTATATTTCTTGCATTTTTAGAGTGTTTTAGTCGTTGATTGTGTGTTCAGAGTGGATTACTTTGCCGCCTAGCATTTCAATCTTATTTAATCGTCATATAAGGTTGATTTTCTAAACCCCGAGTTTATTTTTATCGAATTTGTACTCATTTGCAATGATCTTATCTTAGTGACGTGTGTTGGGCCTCTCTGATAGTTTTAGTATGTTTGAATGCATGTTTTAATTTGATTTCTTCCCCGTAATGCCTTAAATGTTGAATTCTCGTAATTTTATGCCTTAAAATTGGTTAGAATTTGTGCGGTTGTGCTTGCATGTTATTGGACCTAATCGGTTGAAGTATAAGTAACCCGTATTTGTGCAAAATAGTGTAATTTGCCCAATGATAGAGCGGGTGACGTCATTCTTAAGGGCAAAAGTCGTCAAATGTCCAAATTTGGCAAAACCAAGAGAAATCTGAGAATCCCAGGGTAATGAGTGTATTGAGTCTTGCTTTAATTTGATGAGTGCATGCTTTGATTTTGTTTTCGGGGGTTGTGGGGATGAATTTAAGAAGTTGGGTTGAAACTAGGCACGTTGGGTCGTTTGACGAGCTGGGTCGAGCGCGCCGAACCACTTAGCGGTTCGTCGATGTTCCCCATCTCGATTTTAATTTCATGCTATACATGAAGTTGGATTTTGTAACTTTCGGTGAGAAGCTTGAGGTCACCGAAGGAACTCGGCGACTCACCAAAAATCTTCTTGATCGCCTTTGTCTGCACCCATGTACCTTAAATTGCACTGTAACTTTCGGCGAGCTAATCCTTGCTCGTCGAATGTTGTCAGCGATTTTCCAAAAGGCCTTCCTATCACCGACATGCCAAATTTTTCTGAGAATTTTGAGCCAATCCTTTCGGCTATCCCGATCTAGCTCGCCAAAGTGATTCGACGACTCACCGATCAGTTCGGTGAGTCAGTCTACAACTGTGTTTTTGTGTGTTTGATTGAAATGTGTCTCACTTTTTCTAATGTTTTTGTAGACATGGCTAGACCGAAAGTTGCTGGGAGGAACATGCCACCCCGAAAGAAGGCTAAAAGGATTACAATGAATGAGGATGCATCCAGGGGAAAAGCTACAAAACTTCCCATAACTGGTGGGAAAGGAAAGGGAAAAGGAAAGGCACCTGCGTCACCGGAGGTCAGCTCCGATAGTGACGGCATCTACGCCACCCACCTCACCACTTCTGAGAGTGAGGGTGAGCACCAGGAGCCTCAGATTGTAGCTTTTGATGATGATGAGATTATAGCAGCACAGAGGGCAGAGCTGTGGACCAAAAGGATGAACAATCCATCTAGGATCAAAAATCTTCAGCCCACTACCACTTCTCCTCTAGTTCCAGCACAGGAAGTGGTCCTAGAACCACCAGTATAGGGTCCTCCCCCAAGTCTATGAACAGATTAAAGACTGAGGGGCTGAGGACAATCATTGAGGATAAGCGTCTGTCCACGGATAGGGTGATTGATAGGTACCCCGAGATTATGAGTTGTCTGAAGTCTCATAAGTTCCAAATCTTTACAAAGTCTTGTGGCCCATATATTCCATGCTGGGTTAGGGAGTTCTACAACGCGTACAGTGCCTTGATACCACAAAGAAAGAAGCAGGCAACAACATTTAAATTGGTTGACTATGTAGTTGTTCGGGGGAAGAGGGTGCAGTGTGATTTTTCTGCCATTAATGTTGTCCTAGAGTGCACTACGAGACTTGAAGATGACTGCCTGCATATGATAAAGACAAAGACGTTGGACAACATGAAGAAGTGGTTAGCTCCGTTGATATCTGATGGCACTCCAAAGTGGTTGAAGGCAGGGGCTCCAATAGAAAAGAAAGACTTGAATGTAGCTGCGAGGTTCTGGTTTGGCTTCATCAGCAGTACTATCATGCCATCTCAGAACGATTCAATTCTCCGTTTTTCCAAGGCAGCATGTCTAGGCTGTATCATTGATGGAACGAGGATCAATCTGGGATGATTATAGCACATGAGATGGTCATGAAGTCCAAGTAGCGCCAGACCTCACTTCCATTCTCGGTGTTGATCACCGAGCTATAGACGTGCTTGGGTTCCTAGAGATGCAAAGAAGGATGTTGAAGTGATTCCCACATCCTCTACTGATATCCGGAGGATCGAGGTAGAATATTTAAAGGATCAGGCGGAGAAGAAGAAGGCAGCCCCGCTGGACTCTTCCCCGGCTGTGGAAACAGACTCACTACCTGCAGAGGCATCTTTGCCTACTCCGGCCCCTGGGCCTTCATGTACCTCTATTGTTGTTCCTTCTGACACCCCTAGTTCCTCTGCTGCTACATTGCTTCTTAGACCTGCTGCTACTGTTGTTTCCCGAACCCCGCTCACTCAGGCTTCATTACTCCGGATAGGGAAGCTTGCCCACTCTGTCGATCGTCATGCTGCTAGACTCGAGGCCTCCATTCCGGGCATGATTCAGATTGCCCTGGCTAATGTTGTGACATCATTGAGCGCTACTATTGCGTCTAGGATAGCGGTGTGTGAGCATGGCTAAGGGGCCACCGATGAGGTGAGGGCTTTAAAGGTCGTTATTGCTGGGTTGAGGAGTGATGTGGATAAATTGTAGTCCACCGATATGTCCATGATTTTCGGGACGGTGGAGATTCCAGATGTGCCAGATATGCCTCCAGCTACCACCGGAGATGAGGTTAGAGTTGAGGAGGTGGCTGATCCCGAATCTGAGGCTAAGATGGATAAAGAGATACTTAAGGTGGCTGAGGAGGTTTCTTACAAGGGACTTACAGAGACTGAGGAGGCCATGATCGATGTAGTTGTGCATACCTCTTTGGCAGATACACAATTGGCTGACCCTAGTGCAACTACTGTTCCTTTTGAGGTGACTTCGAGCATTGATGCCCAGATTCCGAGCACTATACCGGGCACTGATGCCTAGGAAGATGGAGTGACTGAGTATACAGGATCCCTTTTTTACCTCCCTCTCTATCTTACTTTATTTTCACTTTTGGATATTATTTTGATTGCATTTGAGGACAAATGATTTTTATTTGTGGTGGGGTGAGGCCCACCTTTTGTGACTATGGTTCTGTGTATATATTTGGGTTTTGAAATATAATTGTGTTTATACTGCTTTTATGGATGATTGAGCTTGTGGCTTCGTGTTTTTACTGATAAATGATTTTTTGACTCTTTCGAAAAAATTGTGCCACCTCTTGTTTGTGTTTGAATGTGGTTCTTCTCTTGCAAATTTTGAGTATCGGTCTTGATCGATACCGATGACTTGAATAGTGCTCATAATCGAACAAAAATGAATGTGCGGCTATGATGAGGCTAAATGAAGTTGCATAGACAATATGTGAACTTTTTTCATCTCGTCGTGACTAGTCAAGTATCAAATTGAGTCTATTGTGATGAACATTGCACACTAGCAAAAGTGTGGAGTCTTGTTTGACATTGGTAATGAGCTTACTGATGCTCATCATGACTAACGACACTCATTCCGATTCAAGTGCCTACGATCGTCGATAATATAGTAACCCAACCAAGGGTTGGGATCGTCCCAAGGGAGTGATTTTGAGAATTTATAGAAAAATAAAATTTAGTTCTAACTAGTCGTAGCTAAAGATATTAATAATTAAAAACATTTTAAATTAAAGGGGGAGACACAAAAGTATCAAATATCAATTTGGGGGTTTTGTCACAAGTAAGCTAAAATTAGCGAAATCAACAAGAAAATCTAACAATGAGAGGGGGATTCTTGGGATGTGACCGAAATACGGGTTAATCTAAATTATTGGGTACATGCTTTCGATAGAGAATTTATAGAGTAATAGTGACTAGGCTAAGCTATACGTGGGAATAAATTCTCTCTCAAGCAACTTACCCCGTTTCAAATCCTTGGAGATGAAACCATCTTCTTCTTCAAGTTTTCAAAACCCTCTCAAACTCAAAGAAAAAATAAAAAGTACTAAAATTATATTAATTGTTTCTCACACTAAAAATCTGATACTAAGTTATAACTCTCAACGAGTATTTATAGTTTTCAAAATATTTGTGTTGCAGCGAATCGTTCGGCGAGGTTAGTCGCAATTGCTGAATGATTCGACAATACGCCCTTCTTCTGGTTCATCGCCTTTTGTTCTTTGCCTTCAGCGTGTTTGTGTCTTGGATCATTAGGCGGTATATCTCTGCTTCGTGGAACTGATCGGCGACGCACTGACTGCTCTTGTTTTTCCGCCGACATGATCCCTCCCTTCAAGGCTTAGTACACTGGAACAGAAGGCGAAGTGAGACCCTTCAGTGACTCGCCAAGTGGACTTGGCAATCCTCAGGCCTTTATTTATTCGTTCTTTTCAGCCTTCTCGTTCCTTTTTGCGATGTAGTGTCCATGCTTTCCTAAAAACTTCACATACCTGAAACTTAAGGGTTTTCATCAGATATTGAGATAAAATAAGCATTTGAGGACACAATTTCTATTAAAATATATCCCTAAATGAGTCCAATTTGTGGACTCATCAACACCTCCAACATAAAATTTTGCTTGTCCTCTAGCAAACTCAGGTTCAGCCGTTCAAAAGGGGTGTCTCAATCAGTGCTACACAAGACTCAATCATGAATCCATACAGCAAGACTCAATTTACTTGTCACGACCAGAGTCTACACCCTGGACGTGGCCGGCACTTAAGAATCATTGTTGGTCCCAAGCGAACCCTCATCCTGGCTGATTACAAGCGGAAGACTAACTTAAGCATGCAAAAGCTTAAACCTGAATAAAATTCAATAAACTCAACTTTTCAAAACTTTAACTCAAATGAACAACTTAGAATAAAAATAATATATTCAACTCGCCATAAAATAGGCACTTAAGTCTTTAAAAAATTTAATAAAATAAATGAATAATACAGACTTCTCAACTATACTGACTATCTATGAAGCCTCTAACTGATAAAGATGGAAGTTGGGACAAGACCCACGGCATCCTGACTAAATCAAAAAGTGAATGAAATCCTCTGGAAAATAAGGAGCCTCACCATAGCTAACTCGAACTTTCGGATGTATCAACGAAGCTCCTGTTGATGACCCTGAATACCTATGTCTGCATCATAAGAAGATGCAGGCCAAATGGCTCAGTACGTGGAATGTACGAGCATGTAAGAGGAATTCTAAAGCATAAACATAAGCTTGAAACTTGATAAAAAGGAAACATACTTTCCTCTTCTCAAACTTACTCAACTCAAGGAATACTCAAGGATATTCAAAACTACTCAAACTTACTCAACTCAGAAGTACTCAAGGATAAGATACTCGACTTCAAAGATATGATACTTGACTTGAAATACTCAACTCTGGATACCTCAACTCAAGAATACTTAACTGAACTCATTTCATTATAAAGCACTTTAAAACAAGTGCAATATAAAGAAAAGGAAAACTGTTTAAAATATGATGTCAACTTATAATCATAAATTCATAAAAGGCATACTATGCTCCCTCTCAAAGTCTACTTGTGCAATGCATGAATGAAGTCTCATACCCCCATTCATACTAAGCCGAACCCCTTGAGGAACCATGCAATTACTGTTGTGGGAGTTTCTCTAACCGACAACCATCACTTAAGAGCTATAGTGATGATATAGCGATCTACCTCACGCTGCCAGCGCATCTTATACCTGGCCAAAGGTATAGGACCTGAACTACTAAGTGGATCCACTAGTCTATGCGAAAAAGATTCATCTAAAAAGTATGACCCTTTTCTACCCATGATGGTTACATGGTTTATGGAGACGTGAGTTATCTGAACTAAAGCTCGTCCCCATATCGGTGCTCGATACTACTCCCAAAATATGATACTAGCACTTTATGCTTAAAACGTACTTCTTTCTGTAATTTGAGATAATTGCACAAAAACTTAGCTCAAAGGCTATCTTGGAAATCAAAGTTTCCCCTCTTGCTTCATTTAGAAAGCCATTTCTCTTTTCTGAAAACTAGCTCGAAGGCTCTTTGGAAATCTCAATTTCCGTTCTTATTTAAATGTGAAAACAGTTCAAATCTCTTCGGGAATACTTAGTCCCCATGTACTTTTGAAGAAATGAACTTCAAGCTTTACTCTTTACTGTTTACTCAACTCAAAACTTAAGTCTTAAAACAAAGTTAAAACATTTGTAAAAGACTTCTTTAAAATATGGTTCACACCGAATTATGGACTTGAACGACTCAATGCAAGGTTTTCAATAACCATAGATAGACTCAAATACTTGGAATTCAAGAATTTCAATGATACTACAAATTTTAAGAATGCTCAACTTAGAGGGTTCATGCGGAACTATGAGCTTGAACTACTCAACTCAAGGACTCAAAGATACTTTTCATCTCAAGATTGTTCGACTTATAATGTTCATGCAGAATTATGGGCATGAACAACTCAACTCATGGACTTCATGGGTAATAGGTAATAGTCTCATGATTAGGATTATAATCTCGGAAGGGTTAGGAACTCAATACTCAAGACTTAGAACTTGAAGATACTACTCCTTTCAAAGATACTAAACTGATGGAGTTCATGCGGAAGTTATGGGAATGAACGACTCGACTCGAGGGTCTACATAATAATATGGAACTCGTGAATACAACTCTTCTCATTCTCATACTTACTTTCTCAGAACCTAGTTCAAATCGATAGTGATCTCAAAGGATTCACAATTGAACTCAAAGCTTTGCTTGAACTCTACTTTTAACTCTCTCATGAATGTGAATTATGAATTAAAGAGTTATGCTTCATGGTATGAAAGATCTTGTAATGATAAAGTAGACTCATGATTACATTCTAATCACTCGTACTCACTTACTCGAGTCTTGAAACACGTTATTAGAAATTGTAGAAGACTCATCAAAAGGACTTAAAGGACTTTCTTAGAATGTTCGAAAGAATTCTCAAAAACTTAACTCTTAACTCTACCTTGATCTTGAATTATGGATTCAAGGTTGTGGTTTGTGATAGGAAAGATCTCATGATATTTAGGATTGATTTTAGATAGCTAAACATGAGAAAAGATCAAAATTCTCTGCTTGGATGCTAGTCCGCGACGCGAAGACTGTAAGACCCCGTGGTTCTTTTGCATAATATGTGTATCATTGAATGAGTGTATGAGGCTTTTATGACTTGGTGTATCATTTCAGGAGAATAAGGTTGCAAAAGAGAGGTAATAAAATTAAACAAATCAAAGAATTAGACTAATGTTATGGGTCAAGGATGCCCTTAAACAAGTTCGAGTGAAAGAATGTCTATTCTAGCACCCCGCCCGTTCAGAGCACTTAAGTTAAACGGTACCTTTGGGGATAAGACAAAGAGTGTCTTATATGCTAATAAGGATGTTTTATAAGGTGATATAGTTGCCCAACAATATTTATGAACCTGATGAATAGTATATCAATGTCATTCTATACTTGTTCGTAATTGTATTAGTTAATGATATTCTGGTACATTTCATTCAGAGGCAAACCATAGAGATCATCACTAAGTAGTGCTTCAGTTACCCCAAGGTTAGAGGTTGTAAGCTAAATTCTCAAAGTATGAGTACTGGTTGTACTTAATGGTTTTTTTTTTTCCGGGGCCATATTGTATTAGATGCTGGTATTTAGGTATACTTACAGAAGACTGAGGTCGTGAAGACTTGGCCTAGACCTATGAATATGGTGGAAGTTCGAATCTTTCTAAGGGTTAGTGGAGTATTATATTAGTTTTGTGGAAGGATTTATTTTCTCCACTTTCAGCACTCCTAACAAAGTTGACTTAAAAATAAGTTAAGTTTCAGTGGACAATAGCCTATGAGGGGAGATTCCAAGAGCTGAGATATCAAATGACTTCAACTCCAGTTCCGACCCTACAAGACGGTCAAGACGGCAATGTAATGTATTATTATGCTTCAAGAATTAGGCTGGTTTATATTCTGAAACATTAAAGAAAGGTAATTGATTATGCTTAATGATAGTTAATGAAGAATGAAAAGAACTACTCGACCTACGATTTAGAGTTGACTGCAATTATTCATTCCTTGAGGATTTTGAGGCATTACTTGAATGTCTTTAATGTTGATATTTATACAGATCCTAAAAGCCCCCAATATATTTTTTAGACTGAAAAAGGTAATTCTACAATAGCGCAGATGGAATGAATTGTTGAAAGTTATTGATGTGGATATCTTATATCATTCGAGGAAAGTAAAATATAGTAGCGGATGCCCTCAGTCGTAATTCTATGGGTAGTTTATCACCTTTGGGAACTGAGAACCAAGAGATGGCCTAAGATCTCCATCAGCTAGCTGGTTTGGGGTTATATTATAAAACTCCAATGATACTAGAGTCACAGTTCAGGACTGGGTAATATCATCTCTATTTGTGGAGATGAAGACTTGACAAAGTGAAGATCCTAGCTTAAATCAGCTCAGAAGCAAGGCTTAGCAGTAAAAAAAAAAGTCACCTTTGATAGAGCAGGAGAGACAGTCTTCAAAGATATCAGTTATATGTTTTGAATGCCACATGGCTTCTATTGAAAAATATGGGACATGCGAACCATTCTCGCTTCTGTGTTCACATAGGAACCATGAAAATGTGTCATGGTAGTAAGGAGATATGTTGTCAATAGGGAGAGGTAGAGCATCAGAAGCTTAGTTTGCTAACTCAAGAGATAGTTATTCCATTGTTGAAGTGGAAGGAGATAAATGTGAATTTTGTCACATGTTTTCCGCATTCGCGAGGGAAGATCAAATTACATTCGGGTGATTATTCACAGGTTGACGAAATCAGTCCATTTCTATCTAGTCAAGACTACCTTCTGGTGGAATATGTTGGGATTTACATTAGAGAGTTATTTATACTCAATTATGTCTCAGTATAGATTACTTCAAATAGATGGACACATTTTATAGCACAACACAGAGATGAAGGGTTTGGGGACTCAAGTTAATCTTAGTACGGATTATCATCTTCAGAATGATGGCCAAGCCGAACATATAATCTAAATGCTCAAGGACATGTTATGGGTATGTGTGCTAGATTTTCTTGGAAACTAGTATGATCACGTGTTACTGGTTGAGTTTTCTTATAATAACAACTTCCAAGCAAGTATTCAAATAGCTCCTTATGAAGCACTATATGAAAGAAGTGCAGGTCACCAATTTATTGGTTCAAAATCAGGGAAGTAGAGTTGCTAGGTCATGATCTAATCTAACAAGTTATGGAGAAGGTAAAGCTTAGTAGAGATCGGTTGCAGATATCATAGAGTAGTCAGAAGTCTTATGCAGATGTTTGACTACGAGACTTAGAGTTTGATGTAGAAGATTGGTTTTTCTTCAAAGTATGGCCTATGAAGGGTTTCATGTGATTAGTCAAGAAAGGAAAGTTGAGTCCAAGGAATGTAGGGCCATATAATATTATTCGGAGGATTGGTAGGGTGGCTTACGAGATTGATTTCCCTTCAGAATTTAAAACAGTTCATCCGGTGTTCCATGTATCTAGCTTATAGAAGTGCATCAAAAATGCTTTAAATTATGCTCGTTGAGGATATTCTTGTCTTTACAGACTTTTTTTATGCTAAGGTGTTAGTGGCTATTTTGGTTTGGCAGGTAAACAAGATTTGGACTAAAGAAGTGGTTTCTATGAAAGTGTTATGATGGAATAACAACGTTGAGGAAACAACTTGAGAAGCCGAGGAGGAGATAAGGAAGAATTACCCCCAACTATTGACAACTTAAGCTGGGTTGTCTTTCAATAATTGACAATTATTCGTGTACACAAACTTAATTGGATTTTAAATACCAAAAAATGTAGTTTATATGGCTTGTCACGAGCTAGATATACGAAGTCTTATAAGTGGATTTTCAGAAGTGGATTTAAGATTTGCGAACGTAACAAATATAGCCTTGCAAACATCACAATAGCAGCAAGGAATACAACCAAGAGATTGTTTGAATCCATTCGCGGATGAATGTTCTTAAGGAGGGGAGAATGTGAGACCCCGTGGTTCTTTCGCATAATATGTGTATCATTAAATGAGTGTATGAGGCTTATATGACTTGGTGTATCATTTCAGGAGAATAAGGTTGCAAAGGGGAGGTAAAAAAAATAAAAAAATCAAAGAATTAGACGAACGTTATGGGTCAAGGATGCCCTTAAACAAGTTCGAGTTAAAAAATGTCTATTCTAGCACCCCGCCTGTTCAGAACGCTTAAGTTAAACGGTACCTTTGGGCATAAAACAAAGAGTGTCTTATATGCTAATAAGGATGTTTTATAAGGTGATATAGTCTCTCAATGATCGTAAGTTAAGTTTTGAAGTCAAGCAAGTTGAGAAATAAAAAGTTGGCAAAAGTTAGAGTAAGTTTCTTTGATAAATTTTCTGAAAATTAGGTTAAATGTCTCGGAGCTTTTCTCCCAATATATAAAGCTTTAGAAGAACCCCAATATATGAAATCGAAGGTCTACGAGTTTACTTTCCAACGAACTAAATCAGTTGTCCATACGACTTCAGAATTAAGAGATATTCAGATTTTAGTGAGACTGCACAAGCAGGCACGTGAAGGGGGCCCCTAGCCAATATGTCGGTTTAGCTTTATAAGATCAGATTTCCCTTCGTTTTATCTCATTATTTTCGACCAAAATAAGAATAAAACAATCTTAAATCCTCTCTAATGATACACCTATCATACAAGCAAAGATTTACAAGATTTCAACGTGGTTTCACCCTCGGAACGTTCATAGAGATTGTGTTATTTCTTTCCTCCTCATTGGTTGTGATTTGAAGGATTTTTCATGGTGAAGGAGTCTCGTTTTTTATGTGGTGTTGCTGCTATTTGGAGGTAATAATTCTCACCCTTTATTTTATTGAGTGAGTCCAAGTTATAGTTATGCTACATAAGTAAGAACATGAATAGACGGCTGGAAATATTGTATTTGGATAGTTACGTGATGTTGGGCTGTTTTTAAGTATTTTCTAATATTGTTGTTGATGGAATTTTTTTGGAAATGCTTTGTATGTGTGTGGTTCTTGTTGATATTAGTCTGGAAGAGAAGAAGAAGAATAGATCGATATTTAATTGTAACATAAATTAGTGTAACGTTGGTTCTATTATTGCATTGCAATTTTCAAATTGTTTCTTCTTGGTTCAACGTCTTGCGTTTAAGGAGACTGTTTGTTATTGACAAGACATGTTAATGTACTGCAAGCTCCATCAAGTTTAAGTTTAGGTTTTGACCTTTTAAGCTCTTATTGCATATGAAGAGAAAGACATGACTCCAAATGTAATTATTGGACGAACGTATAGGATGATGATTGGAAGCCGAGTTCAAGTTATTATGGTTATATTGAACAATTATAGGACTGTATTATACATATTGTTTTTATGGATTTAATGGATTGAAGACTAATGGTTAGGATTTGGTTATGGTTATTTTGGGTTGGAAAAGAGGGGTGTGGCGATATGCCGAGTTTTAATTGTTGTGCAGGCATACTCTATTTGGTTGTTGTTGACTATTGTGTAGGCCTCCACTTGTTAATAGCTGCTGCAAAAATGTATGTTATGTCATTAATTTGAGGTTGTAATTTGGAGAAGAGAAGGTAATGAAGCATACATTTAAAAATGGTCTGGCGAGCTAATCACTCTACTAGTGAGCTCTAAATTGTTACTTTGACCCTGACGTGTTAATATTCTGCTTGTGGTTGTATGATATGATTTTCTGTAGACTACATACTGTAAGGAAGGGGGTACAATCCATATTGATACAACAAGACCCAAAATCGAGGTATGTTAAGGCTAAGCATTGTACTTCCTTTGAGCACGAATTTTGGAATCCTAAATCGTCATATATTGTTTTACTACTCTATTACTAGAAAGACCTTTGGTGAAAGGCATTGATATTGCAGCTGGTGTATTTTTGTGGTATCTTTATTCCCCTATTCACAGTAACTATTTATTATTCTATTTTCTGCCTTACATACCAGTACATTTTTATTCGTACTGACGTCCCGTTGCCTGGGGACGCATTTTTGTTTCATGCGTGCAGGTCCAGGTAGGGATTCTGATTGACCCCTCTGCAAGGATTCGGGGTTCAGTTGTGAGTTGGTAAGCTCCACTTCTTCATGGAGCTTTCATAGGATGTTGCTTTTATTGTACAGTTTGGGTATAATTAGGGCCTTGTCCAGACCAGTGCTTATGTCACTCATAGAGGCTATTGTAAACACAGTATTATGGGTTTCTTTCTACAGCTTCCAGTTTCCAACCACATAGGCTTGGCATGTATAGATATGTATGTATGTGTGTATATCTTTATTGTAGCCTTGTCGGCTATCTAGTATCTTATTATTTTTGGCTTGTCTACCTTCGTCTATATGACTTACCGATATTCAGGTTATGACCTTAAGGGTCCAGTCATAGTATTTTAGATGTTATGCTGCCCGACCTTCTAAGCCCTCAGTTGAGTCAGTTGGTATGTTTATGTGGCTAACTCGATTGCTTAAGGTGTCGAGTGCCAGTCACGCCTCCTCTAGTTTGGGGCGTGACAAAGACAAATATATGAAATGGGGAGGCAGGTCCACGATGCGGAGCCAAGTGCCAGATTTTCCCGACTTTTTCCTTCTTCGTTTTCTAACCCCAATTCACCTAAACTCGGTTCTTTTTCTCGATCTCTCTTTAGATTTAGATACCCAGCACATCTACAGTAGAATCTAAATCTAACCCCTCTATAAATCGACACATTAACCTCAAGAACTCCTCAATCTCAGCCCAATTCAAGAACGAAAGCAAATTCATGAATACATAACAAGAACATCAAAGCTTCAACTTTTAGAACGAATTTAAAGCTGAAATTAACATGATTAGCGTGTGGGTGAACAAACCCAACACTATGGAAACTTACATACCTGAAAGAACCATCTTCTTGAAGCTACTTGAAGGTAAATCTTGAAGGATGAACCCTAGCCTTAGCATTTCTTGAATTCCTTGAGTGTAGAATTTTTGGAGTGGATGAGAGGTTTGATTTAAGAAAACTGATTTTCTACACGTTTAGGGCAATTTAGATGACCTCCTAAGGGTTTTTAGGACTAAAATACCCCTAAAAAAATAATTAAAACGAGCTGGGAGTCGGAAAAATCTTTCACCAAGCAGTGAGGTTCGTGTTGGGTCCGCGTCGCGGAGCTGCTGCCAGGTTTGCGCGATGTTAGTAAATCCATCATAACTTTTTACTCAGAGCTCGGAATTGAGCAAACTCTGTGGCGTTGGAAAGATAATTTGAAGACCTTTCCTAAGGTATCTGGTAACACACTAAATCATCATGATCTACGAGTTATGATCGTTTGAAGTCAACCCAAAACTCATTCTTAGCTCAACTTGCAAAATTTCAGGTTTTGCTATTTCCAATTCGATTCATTTTGGAACTCAAGGTGCTATGTCTAGTGACCTTAACATTCAAGAAATTTTAAATTCCTTGAAAAAATCTCACTCACCACAAATAAGGGTTCGACTCTTAGTTCAAAAATTTTATGGGGTGTTACATTACTTATGCAAGGATCAATTGTGTACTCAAAGATTCAAGTTGTGACGCACCATTACCGAAGATTCTCATGCTCACAATACTTGCTTCAAATGCAAGTTCAAGCTCAACTATAGTGTTCAAATGCCCTCACAGAAAGGATGATTCCATATTCACACAATGGTTCACAGTTAAAAGCTTCGAAATCAGATGCAACACTCACTCTCACAAGGAAGAACACAATGCATGCTTTCACCCAAAGGTTTGCCCATATTTTCGAATCAACATTTGTTTCAGCTCACTCAAGATCAAAAAGGTATTTTTAAGGCTTGTAATGGGGATGAGTGCAAAGGTATAGAGTCATTTAGGCTCAGTGACTTTCATCCTCATGAGGTGTGGCTCTCGCAACATTTCCTTTCCTTTTCCTTTATCATTCTCTTCAATACTCATAAGTCATCCTATTATTCACTTTCCATGGATTGTTTGGGAACCCCCTTTCATTTTTCAACTTTATTTCACAACTTTTCTTTTTCATTCTTTTTCCTTTTTCTTTTCTGTCTCTTTTTTTTTATATGGAGGGGTTCCATTTTCCTCAAAACCATGGGTAGGAGGGGTTTTCTTGCACTTCTTGATTTGCCTTCTCTTTTCACCACACCCCCAACTTAGGCTTTTGGCCTAAGTTGGCTATTCAAACTAACCACAACTTCATGAGGATTATGGGTGATGGATTAAGAAAGGTCTAGTTTTCATCAAGTTTCTTCCGAAGAAAGGTAAGGCTCAAGAGGTGTTCACGAGAGAATCACACACTCACAAGGTAGGTCACAAAAGAGGTATATGTCAAATTGGCTCACACTCGTAGAAGTTACCTAAGATCATATCAAGAGATAGCATCACTTAATTGACCGGACCATCGGGGCAAATTCAAGGATCTATCATGCATAGTTCACAGGTAAGCTCATCACACTAGGCATTGACACTATAGGTTAAACAAGACTCCACGCTTTCGCTAGTGTGCAATGATCATCACAAGAGAATCAATTTGATACAAGGCTAGTCATAACGAGATGCAAATAGTTCACATATTGTCTATGTAACTTCATTTGGCCTCATTGTAGCCGTACATTCATGTTCGTTCGATTGAGAGCACTATTCAAGTCATCGGTATTGATTGGAACCGAGACTTAAATTTTGCAAAAGAATAACCACATTCAACACACGAGAGGTGGCAAAAATTGTCGGACGGGTCAAAAAAATATTTTGCAATTTAAAACAAACGGAGCCATAAGCTCAAACATCCACCGAAAAGCAGTATAACACAAATTTAGCACAAGGCCCAAATAAATAAACAGAACAGATATGCACAAAGGTGGGCCTCACCCCACCACAAATAAAAAACATTTGTCCTCAAATGCAAATAAAAATTATCCAACGGTGAAATAAAGCAAAATAGAGAGGGAGGTAAAGAGGAGGTCATGTCTACACAGTCGCTCCATCTGTATGGGAATCAGTGACCGGTGCATCACTCTGGTCCTGGGTCTCAGTATCCGGAGTCGCCTCAGAAGAAATAGCAGTACCAGACCCACTAGGAGCTACCAAGGGTGTATCCTCCAAAAAGGCCTGCATAGCTGCATAGAATCACCAGGCCCATGAAGGGATATAGGAGCCTCAGGGAGTAGTCTCCCTATCATAAATGGGCCTCTTGCCCTTGCATTCATGTCTAGGTGGAGGTTCTTGTCTTCTCTTCTTGGGAGGATTTGACCCCCCCCCCCCTTCATTTATTGTGATATCCCGTGGTCTTTTTCGAGGTGGCATGACAATATTGGTCTTTACCTTATCTCAGGATACTCAGACTTCTCCCTGCTAGACTCAACAACATGCAAGCACAACCCCACAAGATTTAACCAATTTCAACGCACAAGAATTCGAGATTTCAACAATCAAAATAATTCGGGCAAGATTATTAGCTTAAACTAGGCATTCAAACATACTAATCCTATCAGAGAGGCCCAGCACACATCAATACGATAAGATCATATGCATAAGAGTACAATTTCGATAAAAGTAAATTCGGGGTTCAGAAAACCAACCTTAGATGCCGATTAAAATGATATTGAAATGCTAGGCGGCAATGCAATCTAAATCAGAGCACAAATCAACGACTAAAATACTCTAAAAGTGCAAAAATATATAAACTAGAGTGCGGGTGTGAGTTTGGGAAGATAAAAAGTGATGGAAAGTGAAAGAGTTTGAAACTTTTGAACCTTTGGCCTTAAAAATGTCCAGTTCTCGCCCCGTTGGTGACGTCAATCATGCTCGCCAACACACTCGGCAATCTTCCGAGTGGTCACTTACCTCGCCGAGTTTTACAGGACCTCCAGTTAATGTGGGGGTCCAAACGGCGGACTAGATCGCGATTGCCTACCTAGTCGGAGATTCGCCAAGCTTTTCCTGGGCTCGCCGAATTTTACAGACTCCAATTTGAAGATGTCTTGAGTCAAATGGTGGATTAGGTCGGGCTCTTCGGCGATGCGCCGACTAGACCATTTACTCGCCAACCAACACTTTTCAAGCACTTTCTACACTTTAACCTGCACAATCAACACACCATTATTTACCAAAACAAAAATAAAGCAATAAAAGGGTCTTGGGTTGCCTCCCAAGCAGTGCCTTAGTTAACGTCGTGGCACGACGCAAGTCAACATTTAAACTCCAGTAGTGGGGTTTGCCTTATCTTCATAAGGCAGCCCCTCTTCTGACTCTTGCTGCAATAGAGTATTAAACCTTTGCCACAACTCATAAATGGCTTCACCCTCCAATTGCTTGAAATTTAGGATGTTATCCCTAAAAATCATCAATCTCAAAGGAGGGTGATCTATTGTGTCACTGTTGCTACCATATATGCTCCAATTCTCTGCTCAAAACAGCAGCACACAAACCAAAACTAAAAATTAAGTAAGTTCAACTATAACTAACAAGAACAAAAATTTTACTAAACTAAAAATTCTCAACTAACACCACTCCCCGAAAGCGATACCATTTTGATGCTTATCGTGACCAACGACACTACTTCCGATTCAAGTGTCTACGGTCATCGATAATATAGTAACCCAACCGAGGGTTGGGATCGTCCCAAGGGAGTGGTTTTGGGAATTTATAGAAAAATAAAATTTAGTTCTAACTAGTCGTAGCTAAAGATATTAACGTTTAAAAAATTTTAAATTAAAGGGGGAGACACAAAAGTGTCAAATATTGATTTGGGGATTTTGTCACAAGTAAGCTAAAATTAGCAAAATCAACAAGAAAATCTAACAATGAAAGGGGGATTCTTGGGATGTGATCGGAATACGGGGTAATCTAAATTATTGGGTACATGCTTTTGATAGAGAATTTATAGAGTAATAGTGACTAGGCTAAGCTATACGTGGGAATAAATTCTCTCTCGAGCAACTTACCCCATTTCAAATGGGTTTCTCTCAGACACCCACTTGCCGCATGAGGACCAGCCTACGCCTTACCCCACTCACTCTCTCGAGCTGAGTGTTAGGATATGGGACTAGGGCTCACCCTATCGGGCTAAACCTCATGTCGACCCACTCCTTAGGCTATCAGTCTAGCAGTCTTGGTTTCACGACCTCTCTCTCGAGAAAGCTGAAAACACATGGGTGGACTTGTATTTGCAACTACAAACCCATTAAATTCAACCACAACTACTAGGTGAAATCACCATTAAACTACATTTAATCTATCAACAAGCAAGACCCAACAACAATATTAACCCATATTCGCTAAATCACACCCCAAGAATGGGGGTTTCTAGCCACATATCAAGAGATAGAAATTTAAACCTAAATGAGCTTGCATTCAAATAGGTATGAAGATTTAAGTCTTGTTACAGGCCAAGAATGAAGAAATCAAGAGACCTAAGTCCAAATCCTTAGAGATGAAACTCTCTTCTTCTTCAAGTTTACAAAACTCTCTCAAACTCAAAGGAAAAATAAAAAGTACTAAAATTATATTAATTGTTTCTCACACTAAAAATCTGATACTAAGCTATAACTCTAAACGAGTATTTATAGTTTTCAAAATATCGATGCTGCAGTGGATCGTTCGGCGAGGTTAGTCGCGATCGCCGAATGACTCGACGATACACCCTTCTTCTGGTTCATCGTCTTTTGTGCTTTGCCTTCAGCGTGTTTGTGTCTTGGATCATTGGGTGGTATATCTCTGCTTCGCGGAACAGATTTGCAATGCGCCGAATGCTCCTGCTTTTTCGCCGACTTGATCCCTTCCTTCAGGGCGCAGCACACTGGAACAAAAGGTGAAGTGAAACCCTTCGGCGACTCGCCAAGTGGACTCGGAGATCCTCAGGCCTTCATTTCTTCATTCTTTTCAGTCTTTTCGTTCCTTTTTGCGATGTAGTGTCCATGTTTTCCTAAAAACTTCACATACCTGAAACTTAAGGATTTTCATTCGATATTGAGATAAAATAAGCATTTGAGAACACAATTTCTATTAAAATATATCCCTAAATGAGTCCAATTTGTGGACTCATCACTTACCGTGAACCATGTGTGATGACACCTAAAATTTCCCCCATTGGTCCGGTTGACTAAGTGATGCAGTCTCTTGATATGATCTTAGGCAACTTTGAAAAGTGTGTAAAATTTTGATATTATACCTCTTTTTGTGGCCTACCTTGTGAGTGTGTGAACCCCGTTTGAACACCCTTTGAGCCTTACCCTTTTCTTGAAAGAAACTTGATGAAATTGTCACCTTTCTTGATCTAATACCCATAATCCTCATGATTTGTGGTTTGTGTGAATAGCCAACTTAGGCCAAAAGCCTGAGTTGGGGGTGTGGTGAAAAGAGAAAGTAAACCAAGAAGTGCAAGAAAGTCCCATTTGACCCATGGTTTGAGAAAAATGGAACCCCTCCATATAAAAAAAGAGAGAAAAAGAAGAAAAGAATGAAAAAGTTGTGGAATAAAGTTGTGAAATGCAAGAAGAAATGGGGTTTTTCAACAGTCCATGGAAAATGAATAATGGGATGACTTGTGAGCACGAATGAAAATTATGAAGAAAAGGGAAGAAAGTGTTGTTCACACCACATTTCATGAGGATTACAACCATTGAGCCTAAATGACCATACCCTTGCACTCAGCCCCGTTACAAGCCTTGAAAAGACCTTTTTGATCTTGAGTGAGCTGAAGCAATTGTTGATTGGAAAATACGAGTAAACCTGTGGGAGAAATCATGCATTGTGTTCATCTTTGTGAGTGTGAGTGTTGCATTTAATTCCGGAGCTTTAAATTGTGAACCATTGTGTGTGAATATGGAATCATTCTTTGTGTGAGGGCATTTGAGTACCATTGTTGAGCTTGAACTTGCATTTGAAACAAGTATTGTGAACTTGAGAATCATTGATAATGGTGAGTCACAACTTGAATCTTTGAGTGCACAATTGATCCTTGCACGAGTAAGTTAAGTCTTTTTATGTGCATTCATGATTGAATCTTGCGTACTACTGTTTGAGACACCCTTTTTGAACTGCTGAACTTGAGTTTTACTTGAGGACAAGCAAAAGTTTAAGTTGGGGGTGTTGATGAGTCCACGATTTGGACTTATTTAGTGATTTATTTTAATAGATTTAGTGTCCTCAACTGCATATTTTGTGCCAATAACTGATGTAAATCCTTGATTTTCAGGTATTATGATTGAGGAAAAAAACATGGACACTAATGAGCAAAAAGGAAAAAGCCAGTTGAAAGAACGAAGAAAAGAAGGCCTGAAGATCGCCTAAACCATTTCGTGAGTCGCCGAATGGCAATGGTCTCGCCTAATGTTCCAGTGTGCCAAGCCCGGAAGGAGAAAATCAAGTCGGCGATAGAAAGGAGCAGTCGGTGAGTCGCCGAACGGTTTCGCGATACAGTGTTATATCGCCTAAAGTTACAGAGCTTGAAGTTGTTGATGGCCAAAGAAAAAAGGCGATGGAACTGACCAAAGGGCGGATCACCGAGTAGATCTACAATCCTGACTTATTGCACTAAATGGTCCTTCGCAACACATTTTTGGTGACTATAAATACGTTTTTAAATTATTAGTTTAATATCTAGCATTCAATAGTTTTCATTATTGTTCAGTTTTTAAGTTTGAGAGCTTAGAACTGAGTTTAGAGACAATATTTTCCTTAGCTTTGAAGATTTGAAGATTTCCATTACTGAGAAATTGGAAGTGGGTGTTGAAGATTCTTCATCTTAGACCTTATAAAGACAATATTAATCGTACCCAGTTGATGGAAACACAATTTGGTAACGATTTCTATCTTTTTCTAATGTCTAGCTAAAACCCCAATTCTTGGGGGTGATTATGTGATTATGGGTTGATTTAGCTGTTGGGTATTGTTATTTGATAGTGTAAATGTTGTTTTAAAGTGACTTCATTCAGTAATTGTGGCTTAATCTAAAGGGTTGTAGTGGCAAATGCAACTCTACCTTCATGCTTTGGCTTGCTCGAGAGAGAGGTTTTAAAACCAAGATTACTGATTTGATGGTCTGTGGGTATTGGATCGTCGTGGGTTCAACTCAAGAGAGTGAATCCTAAACCCTCTTCCACACATTCAACTTGAGAGAGTGAATGGACTAAAGCGTAGGCTGTTCTTAATTGTTGTTTGTTGGTGTTCAAGAGAAACCAATTTGATTCGGGGTAAATTGTTTGAGAGAAAGTTTATCCCCACTAAAGTCTAGCTTAGTCATTGGTTTACAATAATTTACTATCAATTGCAACTACCCAATGGCCTACCTTATCCCATAATCCAATCACATCCTAATAAACCGTCTCTATACTTGCTATTTTCGTGTTATTTGTTGTTGTAGCTGATAGTTGAAACCAAATCCCATGTTATTTGACACTTGTGTCACCCCAAACTTGAACCATGCTTTTATTCGTAAATGTTTTTGCCTATGATTGACTTGAACATATTCATGTTTTTCTATTGATTCTCAAATACGTACCACTCACTGTGGGATTCGACCCCAACTCACTTAGTTGGGTTATATTACTGACTAACGATTGTTGGCACTTAGTATTGGATGAAGTGTCCTGATACGTTAAATCAAAATGGCGTCGTTGCTAGGGAGTGGTGTTACTTGAGAATTTTTTGTTAAGTTGAATTTTGTTCTTGTTAATTATAGTCGAACTTACTTAATTTATTTTTGTTTTGCTTGTTTGTGTGTTGAAACAGGAAGTATGAGTGTTACCGGCATCAATGGCAGCTAAGTAGGCCATCAAGATGACATCAGAAACCTCAATGATGTCAATGAGCCTAATGCAAATGACCCTCATCTTATGGGAGGTATTGGTGCCATTCACTTGCCTCCGGCCGAAGGGAATACGGTATTCCACATCACAAGTACTATGTTGCAACTCTTGCAATTAAATGGGTTGTTTAGTGGTTTGGCTCATGAGAATCCACATGAGCATCTTAGAAATTTCGTTGATGTATGTGAACCGTTCTCCTTCAAGAACATCTCCCAAGAGTCGGTCCGGTTGAGGTTGTTCCCATTCTCTTTGATGGGAGAGGCATGTAAGTGGTTGGCTGAATTGCCACATGAATCAATCACTTCGTGGGAGGAGTTGGTCACCGCATTTAATGTGCGATTTTTCCCTCCTTCGAATATGATGACTCTTAGGGATAACATTCAGAGCTTAATGTCTAGAAGGTGAGTCAATTCATTAAACTTGGCTACGATTCAAGAAGTTGATATTACAATGCCCAACCCATGGCTTGCCTGGCAACGTATTGCTGCAGTATTCTTACCGGAGTCTTGATTTGGTAAATAAGGGTGTTGCTGACCAACTTTCTCCTAGAGGTTTGATGCAGCAACCTTATGTGATAGCGGCTCAACTCTTGGATGGCATGACTACCATAAACAGGGAGTGGTATACCCGTGAAGATCAGGTCTCCCCTCTCACATTCAAATTGACTAAGGAACAGATGGAGAAGGACCAAGAGAGGGACCAGAACATGGCTAAGATCATGACACAACTTGACATTTTGTCCAAAAATTTCATGGGAGCTGATGCTAGAGGTGTCAATGTCGTGGGTGTCGGTTGTTCTAATCCGGATGAGTCCAAATTTGAAGCCTTGTATAATAAAGAGGTGAATTTCCTAGCCAACCAAGGTGGTGGTTACCGTTCAAACTACCCGAGGCAGAGTGGTAACCAAGGTTGGAATAGGGATGAAGTTTGGAAAGATCGTGATCGAGAATGGAGGGACCGTAATCCAAATTGGAAGGATGGGGAGAAGGATAGGTATGTAACTCCCCATGAGTGCCAAAAGCCAAAGGATTCGGAAGGTGGCCGGTCTGAGGATATGCTTTCTCGTATCCTTAACAAAGTTGAGGGAACAAAGTTGAGGGGTTGGACAAGATTTTAAAGAAAATGAAAGAAGATGTGTCGACCCTTAGCCAGATCGTTACCTCCCATTCAGTATTAATCAAGCAGTTGGAGACCCAAATGGGTCACATCTCATCTCATCTGAACCCGAGACAACAAGGGGGTTTGCTTAGTAATACTATGGCTAACCCGAAGAATGAGGTTTAAGTGTGAACTTGCGTCATGCCGTGACGTTAACTAAGGCGCTACTTGGGAAGCAACCCAAGTTTTATTTTCTTTCATTCATTTTAAGTTTGAAATAATGGTGTGTTGAGTGTGTAGGTCAAAGTGTGGAAAGTGTTTGAAAAGTGTAGGTTGGCGAGTTAAAAGTCCAGTCGGTGCATCGCCAAAGAGGTCGGCGAGCCCGACGTGCACCGCCCTTGAACTCGAGACAATTTTAAATTGGAGTTTGTAAAACTCGACGAGCCCAGGAGCAACTTGGCGAATCGTTGACCAGATCGACGATCGCGATCTAGTCCGCCGTTTGGACCCCCATATTAACAGGAGGTCCTGTAAAACTCGGCAAGGTAAGTACCCACTCCGCGTGTCGCCGAGTGGGTCGGCGAGCAAAACTAATGTTGCCGAATGGGTGAGAATTGGACGGTTTTTAAAGGCCAAAGGTTTAATGTTTCAAACTCTTTCACTTTCCTTCACTTTTAATCTTCTAAAAATCACACCCGCACTTTAGTTTCTATGTTTCTTGCATTTTTAGAGTGTTTTAGTCGTTGATTGTGTGTTCGGAGTGGATTACTTTGCCGCCTAGCATTTCAATCTTATTTAATCGGCATATAAGGTTGATTTTCCAAACCCCGAGTTTATTTTTATCGAATTTGTACTCATTTGCAATGATTTTAGTTTGAATGCTTGTTTTAATTCGATATTTTTCCCGTAATGCCTTAAATGTTGAATTCCCATAATTTTATGCCTTAAAATTGGTTAGAATTTTAGGGGTTGTGCTTGCATGTTATTGGGTCTAGTTGGGTGAACTCTAATTAAGTAACATGTATTGTGCCAAATGACGTAATTTGCCCAATAATAGAGCGGGTGACGTCATTCTTAAGGGAAAAAGTCGTCAAATACCTAAATTTGGCAAAACCGGGAGAAATCTTAGTATCCCGGGGTAATGGGTGTATTGGGTTTTGCTTTAATTTGATGAGTGCATGCTTTTATTTTGTTTTCGAGTGTTGCATGGATGAATTTAAGAAGTTGGGTTGAAAGTAGGATCGTTGGGTCATTTGACAAGTTGTGTCGAGCTCGCCGAACCACTTGGTGGTTCGCCGAAGTTCCCCATCTCACCTTTAATTTCATGCTATACTTGAAGTTGGATTATGTAACTTTCGGCGAGAAGCTTAAGGTCACCGAAGGAACTCGGAGACTCGCCAAAAATCATCTTGATTGCCCTTAGTCTGCACCCATGTACCTTAAATTGCACTGTAACTTTCGGCAGGCTAATCCTTGCTCGGCGAATGCTGTCGGCGATTCGCCAAAAGGCCTTCCATCACCGACATGCCAATTTTTTCTGAGAATTTTGAGCCAATCCTTTCGACGAGCCCGATGTAGCTCGCCAAAGTGATTCGGTGACTCGCCGATCGGTTCGGTGAGTCTATCTACAACTGTGTTTTTGTGCGTTTGATTGAAGTGTTTCTCACTTTTTCTAATGTTTTTGCAGACATGGCTAGATCGAAAGTTATCGGGAGGAACATGCCACCCTGAAATAAGGCTAAGGGGATTACAATGAATGAGGATGCAGCTGTATCCAGGGGAAAAGCTACAAAACTTCCCACAACTGGTGGGAAAGGCAAGGGAAAAGGAAAGGCACCTGCGTCACCGGAGGTCAGCTCCGACAGTGACGGCATCTACATCACTCACCTCACCACTTCTGAGAGTGAGGGTAAGCACCAGGAGCCTCAGACTGTAGCTTCTGATGATGATGAGCTGATAGAAGCACACATGGCAAAGCTGCGGACCAAAAGGATGAACAATCCGTCTAGGATCAGAAATCCTCAGCCCACCACCACTTCTCCTCCAGTTCTAGCAAAGGCAGTGGTCCTAGTACCACCAGTACAGGGTCTTCCCCCCAAGTCTTTGAACAGATTAAAGACTGAGGGGCTTAGGACAATCATTGAGGAGAAGCGTCTGTTCACGGATGCGGTGATTAATAGGTACCCCGAGATTATGAGTTGTCTGAAGTCTCATAAGTTCTAAATCTTTACAAAGCCCCATGGCCCGTATATTCCAAGTTGGGATAGGGAGTTCTACAACGCGTACAGTGCCTTGATACCACAAAGGAAGAAGCAGGCAATAGCATTTAAACCGGTTGACTATGTAGTTATTCGGGGGAAGAGGGTGTTGTGTGATTTTTCTGCCATTAATGTTGTCCTAGAGTGCACTACGAGACTTGATGATGACTGTATGCATATGATCAGGACAAAGACGCTAGACAACATGAAAAAGTGGTTAGCTCCGTTGATATCTAATGGCACTCCAAAGTGGTTGGAGGCAGGGGCTCCAATAGAAAAGAAAAACCTGAATATAGCTGTGAGGTTCTGGTTTGGCTTCATCAGCAGTACTATCATGCTATCCCAGAATGAGTCAATTATCTGCCTTGCTAAGGCAGCCTGTCTAGGCTGCATCATTGATGGAACGAGGATCAATCTGGGATGATTATGGCACATGAGATGGTCATGAGGGCCAAGTAGCGCCAGACCTCACTTCCATTCTCGATGTTGATCACCGAGCTATGTAGATGGGCTCAGGTTCCTAGAGATGCAAAGAAGGATGTGGAATTGATTCCCACATCCTCTACTGATATTCGGAGGATCGAGGCAGAATATTTAAAGGATCAGGCGGAGAAGAAGAAGGCAACCCAGGTGGACTCTTCCCCGATTGTGGACACAGACTCATTACCTGCAGAGGCATCTTTGCCTACTCCGGCCCCTGGGACTTCAGGTACCTCTATTGTTGTTCCTTCTGACACCTCTAGTTTCGCTGCTACTACGTTACCTCCTAGACCTAATGTTGTTGTTGTTTCTTGGACCCCGCTCACTCAAGCTTCATTACTCCGGATGGGGCAGCTTTCCCACTCTGCCAATTGTCGTGCTGCCAGACTCGAGACCTCCATTCTGGGCATGATTTAGACTGCCCTAGCTGATGATGTGACATCATTGAGCGCTACAATTGACGCCCTTGAGGCTAGGATAGCGGTGTGTGAGCATGGACAAGGGGCCACCGAGGAGGTGACGGCTTTAAAGGTTGTTATTATTGCATTGAGGAGTGATGTGGATTAGCTGAAGTCCACCGACATGTCCATGATTTTTGGGACGGTGGAGATTCCAGATGTGCCAGATATGCATCCAGCTACCACCAGAGATAAGGTTAGAGTTGAGGAGGCGGCTGATCCCAAGTCTGAGGCTGAGACGGATAAGGAGATGCTTGAGGTGGCTGAGGAGGTTTCTTACGAGGGCCTTATAGAGATGAAGAGGCCATGATCAATGCAGTTGTGCAAACCTCTTTGGCGGATACACCCTTGGCTGACCCTAGTGCATCTATTGTTCCTTCTGAGGTGACTCCGGGCACTGATGCCCAGATTCCGAGCACTGATGCCCAGGAAGATGGAGTGACTGAGTAGATAGGATCCCTTTTTTACCTCCCTCTCTATCTTACTTTATTTTGACTTTTGGATATTATTTTGATTGCATTTAAGGAAAAGTGATTTTTATTTGTGGTGGGCTGAGGCCCACCTTTTGTGACATTTTGTGACTATGGTTCTGTGTATATATTTGGGTTTTGAGCTCGAGAGAGTGAATCCTAAACCCTTTTCCACACATTCAGCTCGAGAGAGTGAATGGACTAAAGCGTAAGCTGTTCTTAATTGCTGCTTATTGGTGTTCGAGAGAAACAAATTTGATTCGAGGTAAATTGTTCAAGAGAAAGTTTATCCCCACTAAAGTCTAACTTAGTCACTGGTTTACAACAATTTACTATCAATTGCAATTACCCAATTTCCTACCTTTGCCCATAATCCAATCACATCCCAAGAAACCATCTCTATACTTGTTATTTTTGTGTTATTTGATGTTGTAGCTGATAGTTGAAACCAAATCCCCTGTTATTTGATACTTGTGTCACCCCAAACTTGAACCATGTTTTTATTCATAAATGTTTTTACATATGATTGACTTGAACATATTCATGATTTTCTATTGATTCTCAAATAAGTACCACTCCCTGTGGAATTCGACCCCAACTCACTTAGTTGGGTTATATTACTGATTAACGATCGTTGGCACTTAGTATTGGATGAAGTGTCCTGATACGTGAAATCATGTCTCATTAGGTCAGACATGCATCACTATACTTGAAATTGCATTTCATTGCATTACACATCTTTATCATTGATGAACTTGATCTTGTGCGTTGCTGATCTTGTGAGTGTCTTTCTCTGAAAGTTATGATTGATGAATATTGAATTTGTTGTTGAGGATATGTAATTGTTAGAATGTTGTTGTTGAGTTGTGTGCTATGTAAACTGTGAACTGTTAGGTTGAGTTGGTTTTATGTAGGTTGTAGTTGTGGAGGTTTGGATGGGGTGTAAGGAGTACCTGTATTTTATTCCCTTAGCTTGTGTTTAGAAGTTTACTTGTTGAGTACCGTGTGGTTTGTTACTTACCCCTTGCTTCTACATTTTTGTAGGTTATGAACCCGGATCTTCGTGATTCTTTCTATTATCTTCTTTTCCGAGGCTTCCTGAAGATTTGTGAGGTAGTTGTTTGTCATCTCAGCGAACCTTCTTACTCCTATTTATGATCATGTTCTATTCTAGAAACAATGTCATATGAGACTTGTATTTTTCTTTTAATTCGAATAGTAATATTTTAGAGGCTTGTACATGTGACAATCAGGTTTTGGGGTTTTTATTAAGTTGACTTATGATATTTTGAGATTTCAATATGTCTTACTTCTTCATAGTTGATGATATTTGAGTTTTAGGATGACCTTTCTTGGTGGGATAAGATGAGTGTCATCACATTCATTTTGGGTAGTGACAAAATTGTACATGAGCCCCAGATTCATAGGTCTCACGTGTATACAAGCCGAGTCTAAGTAGAATCTCGAGGATTGGTACAGAGACGTTTGTACTTATCTTCGAGAGGCTATAGCGACTTTTAGGAAAAATATTCATTTTTTGAATCTCTATAGTGCGTCCTTAGTCCGACTTGATTCCTATCACTTCATTACACTCTCTCTATTATGGTGATGACTCGTGTGTAGTTCTTCATGTGATTCGTTGGTGTGTCGTGTATGGCTTAGAGTCTAGATCTGATTTGGAAGTGATAAATTTATTAAAAGGATGTGTGGCCAGATTAAGAATGTTTAACAATTTGAAAGGGTTGAGTAAGGTGATGGCTCGATGATGCATTTTGACGATATTTGAATGATGAGGTTGAACAATGGTTTGAGGGACTTTATGAGTGTGTTGTATTTTTTAGGTTAGTTACCCAGTAGAGGGAATAATACTTGTGTGGTATAGCAATATCTTGAGTGGTCTGACAATTGAAAGTGGAATGATTGAAAGGATGGCTAGATAATGAACAGTGTAACTTTGGAAAATACAGTTAGTAAAGTTGTGATAACATATATGGGTTGCTTAGAAAATGATGAAAATAATGTTGCGTCAATTGAGGTCAAAACATTTACTATAACTTTATATATTGAGTGTATATCAAAGAGGGTCATGACACGACTACTATAATGGCACCAATTCTTACTTGGTAAGAGTTATAGAGTGTGTACTCCTACTATCGATCTGATCTGTGAAGGAATGCATATCGTTTTGGATGAGACACCGAACGAATTTGGTAGTGTATTGTAGTTACTTAATGGATAGAAACGTGTGAGCTATTTGAGTACAATCTTCTCTAGGGGTATGATGTGTTCTAGTGGTGGACTTAATAGACTTTCACGATGTGGTACTAGTGGTATATGAAAACGGATACGTCGATTGTTAAGCATGAATACTAACTACTTAGGGAGTTATCAATTATACCACATGCTTATATAATGAGATTCGATGTTGCATTTATATTTGAGAAACCAACTAGTTATTACTACGGATGTGTGGGTTAAAACATTGTTTATAAGGAAACTTATAGTGGTGGATCTTGGGAATCGTATTAATGTGTTATGTTGTGAAATGTATCTCGAAGATTCTAAATGAGGACTAGTAATTTCATCGTAAGCTCTAAGGTAGTGGACCAATATCGAAATGAAAAGCTTATGGGTAAAGAAAATGTCCAACTTGCATACTTGTGTGAAGGCAATTAAGAATTTTAGTAAGAAAGTGCGTATAAAATTGGGTTAGTCCTTTGAATTTGATTGGTATAACTGGGTTTTAGGTGTCATGTTGATGATAAGATTGACTTTGTGGCAATGGCAAAGGCTAACTGAGCATAATGGTAATAAGAGTTCGTGATGGATTGTGATTAGGATGCAATTATATGATAAAGATTGTTGGTTAAGTGGATTTTGTATGGTAATGAAGACTTGTGAGTATCTAATGATCTGGTTTTCTACTATTTGGTGAGTAACATGGTTGTATGAAAAGTTTTAGGAGATGCTGGGACACCGCTCGAATAGAATTGAAAAGAGCTAGAGTTGTAATGAAAAAAAAGTATAAAAAAATTAGTGGGATGTAGTGTAGCCTTCGGAAGGAGGTGTAAGCAAGATTATTTACTCTGATTGCAGGGGCTAAAGATGTATATTTAGAGGGTTGAGAATTGGTTCCAGGGATACGTTGTTCAATCCATTTTGCTCTCGTTATAGTAATAGTGTCATGGGTTCATCGGATTGGTTAAAATGATTGGATAAGATTTGAGAAAGAAGTCTATATGCGTTCGATTCGAGTGTGGTAGTAAGTACTTTCGTGTTTTCAAGTTTGATAACTGGTATGGTTGGAATCACAATTCAGATTTTTTTTATTATAAGTCTACGTTTGTGGTAGTATGTTTTATCATGATATGGATTGGTGAGGTAAGAAATGATCGATCACATTGAGAATTGAGAATTTGGAAGGACTTGTGCATTGTTTGGATCGTAAAGGTCATTGCTATTGATTGTTAAAGAATCGAAGGAAGTATTTCACTTAAAGTTATTGTATAAAGTAAGAGATAAAATGTCATGTGTTGTCAGTTAAAGAATAAGGTTGGTAACCAAGTTAGTGAAATGAATAAGAGTCAAGTTTATTGGAGAGTTCAAGGTGTTTGGAATTTACATCATGGGAGGAATACAATAAAGGTGAAGAAATATGTCATCTCGTATAGATACTTGGTTCGAAGTTGAAGGTTGTAGGAATGTTTGCCTTTGTATTTAGATATGACTATGAGATGTGAGTTGATTCGATACAGACTTACTAAGAGTTTATCAATGAATTTTAAGAAGATTGGGTTTTTGTTTGGTTGAAAAACAATGATGTGTGAAAAATTCTGCGTTGTTATGTGAGGCTATATTGTTCAAATTATGGTAGATGAATTATGGATGCACTACGGTATGAACCTACAATTCTACTTGGTTATTGAGGATTTCGAGAGAATTGAAACTACAATTCTAGATTGTCACGACCCAGGGGTACCCCCTAGATGTAGCATGGCGTATAGAACTCCGAAGGACTCCATACAAGCCACTTAGTCCTCATAACATAAGAAATAGAACACTAAGAGTAAAACACATTTCAAGTCTAAAAAGTTTTTCATAAAAGAAAGCGGAAGTCTAGACACTTTGTCACAACCTAGGGGTACCCCCTAGATGTAACAAGGCGTACAAGACCCCGAGAGGCCTCATACAAGCCCCTTAGCATATCATAACATAAAGTAATAGAAATGATGCGGAAATTTTAAAGCATTTCCCATACAATCGAAGTCTTTTATAAAAGCAAACGAAAGTCTTTAACACTTTGTCTCAAACCATCTAATAGTAATTGTAATACATTTTTTCTTCATTATTGGTGATTAATACCTTTCTCAAATAAAAATCATAGTATTTTTTTATATTATAGGTTATTTAATAAAATTTGATTGTAAAATAAATTGAAAGTTCTACTTTTATTTTTTTTAGTAATTAAATTATAAAATTGAATATACATAAGACTACGCCTCATAGATCCATAAGACTTATGCCATGTGTCTCGAGATTACGTCTTGCCCCGTACTGCATAAAACGTCTCGCCTCGTGCCCCTGCCTTTTAAAACACTGATTGAAATTGATATTCAATTTGAGGCTATTTTGGTCAATTCATGCTTTTCCAAAGCCGGTTATTTGCTTTTCTAAGATACATCCACTTTTTAGTTCTTTGCTTGTACAATTGTACCCTTTGTTTTGTGATGGCTAACACGTTGCCAACCATGTTTATATGTCATAAAAATAATGGGACTCACTCCCTTGCTTTGTCATGGAACAACTCTATGGCTTTCTTTAGACGTTTAATTTTATTATTTTTTGTTTTCCATTTTAATTTGTTTGTCTTATATTTTTTGTTTTTTATATAAATTTGAGAATACATAAATAATAATACAGATTACAATAATTGATAATTTAAAATATTTAAAAGACATAAAAATATAGTTGATTCTCAAAATTCTTTCATGCCTCATAAAATAGGACTAATAAAGTAGCATATGTATATGTTATTTGAAAATGGCATGAAAGCTATATATATAATAATAATAATAATAATAATAATAAAGGAGAAACATAGACAAGGTGATATGACACCTCTCTATGTCCTCCATTTGTATTTATTTTTTTTCTCCTTTTTTGACCTTTTTTTTTAAAATTTAAATTAATTATTGTATTGTAAAAGTAATTACTTAATTTATTACAAATAAATATTTTATTAATGGATGAACATTTACAACAAAAACTCTTCACATTCTTTTTTTTTATTTGTTTGTCTCACTTCTAATCATAAATCATAAATGATAATATTTTCTTATATTTTAAGTATTTTTTAATTTATTCACAAGGAGTTATTACCCATGACTTACCTCTCTTTAATTTTAACATTTCATAATATTCATAACTCCCATAATTTTTATGTCCATAACCTCCAAACTTAAATTTGTAAGTTTATGATGTCTTATGGTATTTCTCTATTTTGCCTATAAATTCATATTAAGTTTCATGAAAATTCACATTCAAGATTACCCTTTCTCTTCTTCATCATATTGGTTTGTGAATGAACTAACATGTACGAAAAAAGAAGTACATGAATGTAAGAAATATTTCATTCTCAATTCTTTATTTTTTCATTTCCTCTATTTTATCTATATAAATTCATATTTGATTTGTGAATGAACTAACATGTAGCAAAAAAGAAATACATGTAGGTAAAAAATATTTCATTCTCAAGTCTACTTTTTCATTTGTTCTATTTTGTATATATAAATTCATATTTAGTTTTATGAAGATTCACATTTAAAATTATCATTTCTCTTCTTCATCATATTTGTTTGTGAATTATCTAACATGTAACAAAAAAGAAGTACATGAAGGTAAGATATATTTCATTCTCAAGTTTTTATTTTTATTTTTATGTACTTGGACATGCTTTCTTAATATTTTGTTTATATATGTATTATATATCATTCACCAAGCAAGTATAATAATAAAAATACCTTTGTAATTCTTAACAATGTATTGTCACTATGTAATTGTTCTTTCTAATAGTCAGTTTTCGGGATATAATGTAGTTTAATTATAATATTTGTTAGATTTCAAGTAATAATAATTATTTAGTATTATTAGTACTATTGAAAAATAATGTACAAATATATTACATGTAGTTTAATTTTTTTTCTTTTGGTATAATTATTTTTTAATTGGTACATGATATTTTATTTATTTATTCATATAATATTTTTTTATTAAATTGGTTGCATATGATCAAGAGTTTGACATATGGAGCAAAATATGGTGACGGATCTACTTGCAAAGGAAGATGGTAGAAAAAAAAAATGAAGCATAATTTAAAATTATTTTTGCTAGATTTTTTTTTTACCTTGACTTGTATTAGTTACTTAAGATACTTTTCCTAGATTTTTTTAAAATTTTGTTTTGTATAAATAATTTAGGTACATGTATTGTCAATGTTAATCATTTGGTCTTTTATTATTCTACATTTTTTTTGTTATGAAGCACAATTAATATAATTATCCCATTTTAATAACAAAAAAAAATTATGATGATTAAGAGTTTCATTGTTATTATACTTGTAAAAGAAGTAATTGAAAATAAAATATGAATTTCATGATGCCATTTTTTTTTGCGTGTGTAACAGTTTGGTTTTTTCACCATTCTTTTTTGTTTGAAATGAATTTATAATCTTTATGCAGTCATCGATTATTATATTTTTGTTCATTTTTTTGTATTTTTGTCCCTTATTTTCATTTATTTATTTTACAAATAAAATCAATGCATAATTATTAATACATTTAATGTAATACAATTGTACATTTGAATTATTTATAACTCATGTCTCTTCTACTTGTAACTTCTAATCTTAAATATTATTTATAACTTTTGTATGTTTCATTTTTCACAATTCTTATAAATATTTAATTAGCGTTTAAAAAATTATAATAAAGACATAATAAAAAATTTAAAAGTTTTTTTACGATATCAAAATTTGTATAGAAAATTAGTACTCCTACTAAAGATAGAGAAAATTCAAACATATAAAATATTTTCAACGTAAAACAATAGATTATTATGTCACCATATAACCTCTTATTCAATTTACTTCGCCACAGTGAATATTTTGTTCTACTATATACATATGAATAGCTGCACTTAAAAAGATGTAAAAAAATATTCTATTTTATATGTTTTAAAAAATGAAAAAATGTATCATATCTCAGATGAAAAAAAATATTAATATTATATTATATATTCGATACTAATCTAAATATAAATATTATATATTTTTATCTTATAAAATTTCATATAACCGCGTGAAGTGCGGACAATTTCACTAGTTTCCTATAAATCTCAATAATTAAAAACTTAAAAATATTTAAAAGACATATAAAAAAATCGGTTAACTCTTATAATTCTATCAACATCACATAAATTGGAACATGAAAAATAACATATGTTATTTAAAAATTACATAAAAAGTACTATAAATTACAATAATTAATAACTTAAAACATCTACAAGACAAAAAAAAAAAAAAAGGCTAAACAATAAATTCTAATTGACATTAAAAAAAATATAAAGAATAACTTAGCCAAATAGCTTTAGTAATTAATTTTATTAAATAGTTTTTTGTATAAGTGGCATTACTCTAGATGCTATAAAAAGAATTAGATTATCAACACATATAAGTTTAATAACTTAAAACATCTACAAGACAAAAAAAAAAAAAAAAAGGCAAAACAATAAATTCTAATTGACATTAAAAAAATATAAAGAATAACTTAGCCAAATAGCTTTAGTAATTAATTTTATTAAATAGTTTTTTGTATAAGTGGCATTACTCTAGATGCTATAATAAGAATTAGATTATCAACACATATAAGTTTAAAAGAGTTTTTTTAACTCATTATAATTTGTGCGACTTAAGTGAAAGGTTAACTTTCTTTTGAACTTTAACCTCTAGATAGTAATTTTGACCAACAAAATTATGAGCTTTTTTATAATAGTATAAATTTTGAGGTTATTTTGGGAATTACCAAATTTGTGAGCCAATTGAATTTTCCGTTGTGTCTTTAAACTTTAGTTGTTCATTAACGGTCACGTGGGGTTGTGAAAAGCTCCCAACTAATTTGCTTTCAATTAATATAATAAATATAAATTATAATGATTAACAATTTAAAATATTGATTGAAAATTTGGTTAATCGTCATATACAAATATAAACCATCATATACAAATACAAATCAAATAAAGAATTGTTAGTTGCGAATTATACAAATGTGGTGAATTATACAAACGTACCTAATTATACAACTCAAAGTCAGCCCACAAAATTAATGGTTAATGTTAGTCGCGAGTGATAATTATAGCAAACTATAATACTAAAAATCAACTTAAAATATTATAAATTTGGTTAATTCTTGAAATTTCACCAGAATGAGGGAGTCACCTATATTATTCGAAAATTACATTAAGAGTACCATAAATCATAATAATTAACAACTTAAAATATTTTAAAACATATTAAAATGTGATTAACTCTCGAAATTTAACATGTGTCACATAAATTGAGACAAAGGGAGTAACATATATTATTTGAAAATTACATACTTAAAATATTTTTAAAATATATTAAAATTTGATTAACTCTCAAAATTTCACACGTGTCACATAAATCACAATAAATAACAACTTAAAATTAAAAATATATATTAAGAAATTAGTTAACTCTTAAAATATCACATGTGTCACAGTTATTATTTGAGAAGTACGCTAAAAATATTATAAAAATAATTAACAACAAAAAATATTTAACAACTTAATTGACTCTATATATGTATCACATAAATTAAAATAACTAAACTAATACATATTGGGCTCGAGTTTGTCCGGACTTTTGTATGTATTCTAGTATATATATTCTAGTATATATGTACTAGACATCGGAGCCCGTGCTAGCACGGGCCCAATATGTATCATTTTTTGTTTCCATTTATGTGACAAAGACAAAATTAAAGAGTTAATCAAACTTTAATATTAATTTAAAATAGTTTAAATTTTTAATTATTGTTAACTATGGTAATTTTTTTTTATGTCTTTTAACATTCTAAATTGCTAATTATTGTTGTATGATTTGTAATATCTTTTACGCAATTTTGAAATAATAAAGGTTATTTCTTCTTTCTCAATTTATGTGGTACTAATAAAATTTTGAGATTCAATCATTTTTTTTGTCTTTAAAATATTCTATTGTTAATTACTGTAAATTATTGTACTTTCTAAGTAATTTTCAAATAATATATATTATTTCATTTGTCCAATTTATGTGTCACCGATAAAATTTGAAGACTTAATCAGATCTCTTACATATTTTTATATCTTTTGAATATTTAAGTAAATAATTATTGTGGTTTATAATGTTTTATAAAATTATTTTAAAAAAATTAAACAACAAACAAAACGAATTCATCATAGGAAAACTACCAAAGCATCCTTGAATACATCAATAATGGGTCCCACTTTTTATTTTAAAAAAAATGCATATTGGGAGGATATTTTTGCCCAAAGTGGAAATAGAATAAGTATAAAGTATTAAAGTCTTTTAAAATTTTAAATTGTTAATTCTTATTGTATGAATTGTAATACTTTTACGCCATTTTCAAATAATAGAGGTCAATTCTTCTTTCTCAAATTATGTAGTACTAAAAAAATTTGAGATTCAATCAATTTTTTTTGTCTTTGAAATATTTCTAGCTGTTAATTACTATAATTTATAGTACTTTCTCACAAATTTTCAAATAATATATATTATTTCATTTGTCCCAATTTATGTGTCACCGGTAAAATTTGAAGAGTCAATCAGATCTTTTATATATTTTTATATCTTTTAAATATTTAAGTAATTAATTATTGTGATTCATAATATTTTATACAATTATTTAGTATACTAAAACAAATTTAAAAGAAACAAACAAAACGAATTCATCAAAGGAAATTACCAAAGCATCCTTCAATAAATCAGTAATGGGTCCGACTTTTTGTTTTTAAGAAATTGCACATTCGAAGGATATTTTTTTCTAAAGTGGAAATATTGTGTAAAAAATGTGTATTTATTGTGATTTTGAATGTTTTGTGGGGTAATAGGGCGCACGCAAAGTTAAGGTATCTTTTTGAAAATTTGGGACAACTTCAAGTATCGCTTAATGTTGTTTCTCAAAATCTAATTTACTTTCGTAAACTATGTGTCAGATCAAAATCAGATTAACAAATTCAAAAGGAATGAGTAATAAATAGCTCATACAATGACATATTTATTATTTAACTAAATAATAAATATGTAACTAAAAATCTTG